>QLSR01000005.1:6838030-6878847 GCA_031780015.1 Citrullus colocynthis | reverse complement strand
AAATTTTAAAAAAAAAAAAAAAAAAAGAATCAAACATTTCTTTGAAATATTGTTTGAAAACCAGCATACAATTTAAAAAAAAAAAAAAAAAAAGAAATTTCTATCTGTTAATCAAACAAAGCTTTAGATTGTGTTTTGGGTTTCTTGATATCAAGGTGTTAAACAATACTTTTAAGTTTTACCAATCAGCTTCTTTGTTTCTTATCTATTTTCCACAAATTTCAATCCACTTTGGAAAAGATATATTATTTTTGTATTTTGAATTTTGGCCAAAATTCATTAGAAAATATGAAGGTAAAGTAAAGAAATTGCAAGAAAAAAAAATACGATTTTTAAAAACTAACTAATTGTCGAGTAGAGCCTAAACTTTTGGGTTGGATATATCAAGTTCTAAGTTCTTAATTTTTTTTTTTTAAATAATAATTGGTTAGATAAATTTTCAACATTATATTTAATAGGCTCCTTTTGACTTATTAGATAATTTAGAATTTAAAACTTATTAGACACGATTAATTGTTCAAACACATGTTAGACATATTGAAATTTAGAAACTATTATGGATTGACCTAGTGACAAATAGAGAGGCATGACCTTGATAAAGGACTAGCATGTTTGAGAGTGATTTTAAAATAGCTAAAATCACTTTTGTCATTTTCAAAATCACTATGAACCACATTTTTAATCCTTCAAAACTAAATTTGATGATATGAAAATTGCATAAAAGTGAAAAATTGAAAACTAAAATAATTTTGAGTGATTTTAAAAATGACAAAAATGATTTTGACGATTTTAAAATCACTCCCAAACATGCACTGAGATTATAGATTTAATCTATGATATAAGATTATGTTATATATGGTTTTTATTATTGTTGTTGTTGTTGATCTACTACAAACAAATCATATAGAAATTTGAAATATAAATTTTATTTTCATCTCACTTTTAAATTCTTTTTATGAATTTCTTTTTTAATTATAGAAAATATCTTTGAACTCTCATTTGTTTTACAAATATCCATATACTTTCTAATGTTTCAATATTATCCTTAAACTTTCATAAACGTGTCAAAATACCATTGTAGTAAAAATTCTCTAGAATTTCCTAATTATGTAGTAGTGATCAAGAATGAAAAGTTGGATCACCATACTATTTTAGTCTAGGCAATCGCTACATGAAAGAAAACGTTATCTTTTTAATCTACAAATTTTTGTTTAGTTTTCATTTAGACTCTAGGTTTCAAAATGTTACACATTTTGTTATTAAGGTTTAAGTTTAGCTTCAATTTAGTCTCTAAATTTCAAAACGTTACCATCTTATCCTTGAGATTTGAGTTTTATTTCAGTTTGGTCTTTTGTTGTCCAGATTTACACTTTTAACTCCAATTTTTCAATAAGGTTTGTTAATTAATTTTAAATATTGATAATAATTATAATTAATTAAAAGTTGACTATTTGTCATCATTATTAAAAATTAAATTTAAATTTTCACTTGAGGTTTTTTTTTTTTTTTTTCTTTTTTCACCCTTTCCAGGAATTTGAAGATGGAGAATTTGGTAGGATACTTCCAAATTGTGATCATTTCTTTCATCTGGGTTGCATAGACCAATGGCTACACTTGCATGGATCTTGCCCAATTTGTAGAAAAATTTGTATTTAAACCATACCTCATTATAGTGTAAAATGAATTTTGCTTTTCTTTTCCTATATTAAAAAAAAAAAGATATATTAACATAATGCCATCTTTTATTTAAGTCGTCATTATTATTAGTATTTTAAAATAATATTTGAAGGAAAAAATATAAAAAATAAATCAATCATACAAAATTAGTGGAGCTAAAAGTACACAATAACCAAGGAGTTCAATTATTTATTATTATTATGCTAAATTATAGATATTATTTGATTTGTTATTATTGTTTTAAATAATTTATTAATACCCTCAACTTGATCCAAAGGTTAAGGTAATATGATTTGACATCGACAAAAAAATTGAGTTGACATTTTTATTAGATCGTAAAAATTTTATAAAACATAAAATATAGTTCTTTTTAAATATAACAAAATGATCTAAAATATTTTTAAATATAATGAAATGTTACTGCGATAGACTGTAATAGATCTTATCAACGTCTATCTTTATCTAACTATAGATTGTGATAGATGTCTATCGGTGTCTATATTGATAGATAGTAACATTTTGCTATATTTAAAAATATTTTTAGCAGTTTTTCTATTTAAAACAATTACTCTAAAAAAATAACCAACAAAATATAATAAATATATTAACTTATTTTAAAAAGTATGAAATTTTCATTTATTACTTCTTTTTTAATATTTTTTATAATTTAAAAAAAAATTATTGACATCAACATTTTATCAATATTTCTTTTGATATCTCCATAAAATTGAAACATCCCCATATCCTCATTTCCACCAATATCAATATTTTGAATTTTGCATTTGGAACAACTTATTTATAATAATATTTTAAAATTTAATTTCCTTAATATTTACAAATATTATTCTCATAATTATCCCCATCCTGCTGTTAATTCAACAATTATAGAGAGTGGATCCAACCATTTGTGTCAACTTTTACCCCATAATTCTAAACTTTGGAAAATTACAATAAGATTTGACCCAAAAGAATTTACATTACAAAATCAAATCCATTCAAAGTTATCCAAACACAAAAGCTTTTGGATTGAATTGAATCCACTCTTTAGAACACTTTCAAAATTCAGCTCGAATCTCATTTCCATACTCTTCTTTCAAAGTTTGTTGTAACTTGTTGAGAAAGCTCGTCGTATTGCCATTGGTGGGGACAGCTTCGAATCGGCGCGAGCAGTTTCATGTGTATTTGGAGTACCCAAAAAAAAATATGGCGTTAAGAAGCTCATAAAGATCGACCACCGAAAGTTTGAAACGTCTTCTTCATTTAATTCGACTCCATACTTCATTCCAAAGGAAAAAAGAAAGCATATCTGATTCTTTTCTTTCATTCATCCGTTATCTTCTTTGTGGGTCTTCGACTTTCTTGCCTGTAAAGCTTTTCTCCTTCTGTTTACGAAATTGGATCTGGGAATTTCTTGGATTTGTGCTCTTGGGTTTGTGGTTAGGTGAAATTCAATCTTGTTTTCACAACTCCCTTTGTAATTTATGGTAGATTAAACTTCTGAGCAATCTGGGTTTGATTTAGTTTTGTAATTTAAGAAGAGGGGTTTTCAAGTTTGTGTGAGTTTCTGTGACTTCCTTGATATATGTTTTTGAAACTCCTTTAGATATGAACATATTTGCTTGTTGTTAGGAATTGGCTTTTGCTGATGTATTTCTGTTTGTGCTTTTGCATCAGCTTGTGCATTGAGAGGTTCCCTAGTAATCTTGTTTTTGGTTTATATTTTGCAAGTGGTTTTATTCATTTGAATGATACTTGAAGTTTATATGTTCATTTGTATTAGATATTGAAGCACCCATTGATTGAATTGGTTTCAGGTAATACTTAAATATGGAAGGTGCAATTCTTAGAAGGGTTATTCCATCAGACAACAGTTGCCTCTTCAATGCTGTTGGGTAAACTTCAAATTACTTGCCTATTCATTCCTTTGTAAAGATTAGGAGATAAGCCTGTCTTTTGCCGATAAAATGGGTGTATTTTAGTTGTGATATGTCAATGTATGAGAGGCAGATTAAGAGAAGGGTTGAAGTTAGGGGGGACTAATCTTTGCCCTGAAACTTGCAACTCCTTTTACATATAATTTTTTTTTATATATTTTTATGGAAAATATGGAATGAAAGGAACTTCATGATTTTTCAAGACAAGGAAAGCTCTCCACAAGGAACCCATTATGCATTATGACTTTTTTTTCTGGTGTAAAAATTTAGTCCCTTTCAACAATTGCATCTTAAATATTTTCCTATCAAGTGCTTGACCTTTAACATTTTAGTTCTTACTAAAAAATTTGTGTCTCCCTCTTTTCTTGTACGTGTGCTTAATTTTGTCTTCTTAAAACTTTAAATCTTCTGATAATACTTCTATTTATATTAGATTTCCTTTGTAAACTTATGTTGTTATGTTCTAGAAGTGTACATAATTGTTTTCTGCAAGTTCTCATTGATACCAAATGCTTTTTCCCTTTTTTCATATAGTATTTCGAATACAAATATCACCATATAACATTTGAATATTTTTTTTTTAGTATGGAACCATCTAAAATGTAATGAGCATACAAATACATTTGAAAATATAAATTTTAATGGGTCCTTGCCATGTTCATAGTTTGATCTTCTAGAAAATGCAATGTGAGTTGTCACTTGTCACCATTCCCTGTGTCATGTCCCATGTCTCATGTTCATTTTTGTGCTACTCCTTTCATGCTCAATCTTTACCTTTTTGTGTAATGTATGTCAGGTATGTTATGGACCATGATAAACACAAGGCTACCGAGCTACGACAGGTTTTGATTTATAATATTTCATCTTTATTGGAACTACTCTAGATTTTACTGCTTTTTATCATGCATCTTGCCTTAGGAGTTCTTTTTAAATTCTAAATTATTTGAAAGAGGTTATTATGTATCCAACCTTAACAATTAGCATTGAGGGAGAAAAAAGAAAAGAAAAGAAATGGTCATTACATACTTGGCCAACTTTTCATTAATGAAGTAGATGTATATTTGATGTGTAGCATCACTTCCCCCCACCCAAAAGAAACAAAGGGTGGCTTGCTTAATCAATAGAACGATGTAGCTGGAAGAAATGTTGCTTTCTCATTGCATATGATAATTACTTTTTGTACAGAATCACATTTGTATTCTTTACTCTGAACATTTGGCACCATTGATTCTCTTGAAGGTCATAGCTGCAACAGTAGCCAGTGATCCAACGAGGTATTCTGAAGGATTTCTTGGAAAGCCAAATGAGGAGTATTGTTCTTGGATTCTTAATTCAGAGAAGTGGGGAGGTTTGTATCAATATTATCATTGCTTGATTGAAAGGTTTTTACGAGGTTTTCTCGTTGGAATCCAGTATAACATCAACATCAAAATATATAGTTACCCTGCTGTTTCTTGTTTCTAGGATTAGATGATTGGCTAGGTGTTCTGTTGAACTTCCTCATGGATTTCTTGACTATGTTGCTTGCACGTTTTGGCTCATTGTTCGTTCTTCTAATAGTAAACTATAAACCAACTGAAACATATGAAAGCTTTAGGTGTAGTTGGATATATGGAGCCTTTTGGGGGGTTTCCAGCATTAGCTGCATTACAATTTTAAAGATATTCTGCCGTTATGCAGCAGCTGATGCCAAATCGGTTTTAGTTGAGAGGAAGTACTTTTGGCATTTGAAAGTGCCAATACATCTGATTAGGCACTGGAAATATGCTGTGTTAGGTAATCTCTTATTCTTTTTAAGTTTGGTTTCTTTTACGCAGGTGCAATTGAGCTTTCAATACTATCCGAATATTATGGGCGTGAAATAGCAGCATATGATATCCAGACCACACGATGTGACTTGTACGGTCAGGTTAGGACTTTCAATTCCTATGACCCTCTTGCCTTGGAAGAGTAGTCCTTTCACCTTTCTAACATCGGATTATCAATCCCCTTTGACAGGAAAAGAATTATTCAGAAAGGGTTCTGCTAATATATGATGGACTCCACTATGATGCTTTAGTTGTATGATTTTCTGATTCCCTCATCTTCTATTATTTTCAAGCCTTTTTAGGTTTGCATGATTCAAAGTTTACTGTGTGTGTGGTTTTTCTTTTAAATTGTTGTTATTTGGGAGTGGAGAATGGAGAGAGAGACCTGCTTACTTGCAAATTGAGTATAAATAAAATTGTTGGGCAAGGCATATCAGTATTTTATTTATTGGCCAGCATGGATAAATTACAAATATACATAGTCAAGGTTAATATCATTTTGATTTTTATACTTTGAAGTTTCTTCAAATTTAGTCTATGTACTTTCAATATATCTTAAGTTAAGTTTGGAAATGGTATTTTAACCTATATTCTTTTGCATGAACAGTAACTGTAAAGACTCCTGTGATTCGTGGCTCATGCCTCATGATTTCTTTCTGCTTGTTAATGTTAGCCTTCTAAACTGTCTTTGATTGTGTCTGATATATGAATCTTGGATTCTTGCATCTTGGTGTTTGGCAGATGTCTCCATCTGAGGAAGCTCCAGAGGAATTTGATCAGACCATCTTTTCGGTGAATAGAGACAGGACGATTGGGCCAATTGAGGAGCAAGCTCTTCATTTTGTTAAAGAGCAACAAAGGTAGGAAGGATCTTGTGTCATGATGAAAGAAACTGTGTGTTAGAAGAAACATTGTAAAAATTCAAAGAAAAACATGTTGAAATTTTCAATTAAAGGTCATACAATTTGATCCTATTAATCCTATAAGCTCAACTCGTTTTTTGAACTTGGCCTGTTTTGATTTACTCGCCTGCTTTGAATGATAAGTTGTGCTGCCTAACTTGCCCCAAAAGTTGTCATTAGTACTATCACAGATTCACACATCTCACTTTGAAGAAACTTTCTGGACTTTTTTATTGTTTCTGTCTACATATGTATTGACATTTTCTTCTGTTTGTGTTGATGTCTTAATTCACGCTTGCACGTTTCAGGAAAAGGAGATTCACCGACACTGCCAACTTCACGCTGCGCTGTGGGGTTTGCCAAATTGGAGTCATTGGCCAAGCGGTATCCCTTGTCAAAATTCATTAGCTTCCTTCATTAATTCTTCAAACTCTTGTAATTCATTTGAATAATCAAATTTTCAGGAGGCTGTGGAACACGCAAAAGCCACTGGACATGTCAACTTTCAGGAGTATAGATGACAGGAAAAATGTTGGACAAAATAATTGATCTGATCAGTTTCAGCTTTATCGACTCCTCCAGCTTGTTGAATTGCTGTGGCATTCTGATTTGTTATATTACCATTTCAAAATCTTGATCACCCAGGAAAGTGTCACATTTACTGATTAGAGTGTTGTGTAATTTATTAAATTATCACAGAATAAGATGTTGTGATCTCTCTTTACATATGGTGCAGAATCATTTTGCATTCTGGCTGTTTTTTCGTCCCTTGCTTGTCAATAACAGTGATATTTCCCAACACATTACATTCTTTTATAAAATTTATAAACTGTGGTACTTTCCAAAATATAAGCTCTACTCTTCAAGGGAGTCCAAAGGGATGTTTGGAAGGTTATTATTCCATTGATAAGTCGAATATTCAATGCATCTGGAGAAAATAGAGGCCGAAATTATCTTCGAAGCCTCATTAGTTTGAATCTTACAGTACAGTAGATATATAACATTGTGATGCCTGCTCAACGAAAATTGATCTTTACAGCCGCGGAAAATAGTCCAGGCTTGCCAATCATTGTTTCCATTCCCAGTTGCAAAGCCATGGACAGCCAAGAAAGGTAAAATTAGCATTACAGCTTGATGGTTGGATCACAAATCTCAAGAAGCAATCACTCACTGCCTCTATATCTTCTGTTTAAGGACATGCCGCAATTGTAGTTTCTGGCTTTCCTTCACATTAATCTGAACTTTCCTCTGTCGAGCTATTTGTGTGTCGCTTAAGTCGAAGGAACTCCAATGACCCGTAAAATCTGGACTAGACCCACCATTCCCTGATTCTGCTTCTGCCTCTGGTGATGATGTTATCCCATGAGACTCCTTTACTGGTGTCATCTTGTTGCTGTCTCCACCATTATGATGGCCAGATTTCCAAAGCCTCTTTGTTAAGTTTGATACTTTCTTTGATTTCTTTATAAGTTCTGAATAGACTTCACTGATGTTGATTGTTGTTTCACCACCTCCTCCTCCGTATTCTTCCCAGTCTGTTACAGTCCCTGAGCCTGAGGTGCTGCTACTCTTTCTACAATTCTTATTAGCAGGTGGTCTTGTGCTTCCTTCAGGTGAAGAACTCGAGTCCTGATCCTCCACTTGGCTCACTGTTTCCCATCCACTCTCATCGTCTATGTCACCATTCTGATCAATGCATGCGCGTGAGGCCATCAGAGTGCCATCTGCTCGTTTAGCCGCATCAACGTTCACTTCAGGACTCATTGTTCCAACTTTAGAGATTTCAGTAGCCGGACTGTAAGAACCATATGGCTTTACCTCCCTCTCATGGTTTTCATCGAAATTAACTTCTTCAAAGATGGAGAAAATATCGTCTGGTTTAGATTGTTGGTAAGATAACTGCTTTATGTCTTGAATGTTCACTGCAGAAGCAGTCTGTCCGAGTATTGCAGCTTCTTTCATCTCCTTAATGTCTGAGATTGCTCCCCTTAATCTTAGAAAATTTTCAAGATCTGCAACAAGCCTATTCATCTGAGAGTACTTCTCTTCTACAGCTACCTTGGCATCGACCAGCTTCATTTGAACACGTTCTTCACGCCATACTTCTGCCAACTGCAACATCTTTCTCTCTTCTTCCACTTCCTCTCTAAGTTTGGCAGATTCTCTCTTTGACGCCTCTATTTCTGCCTTATCATCTCCAATTTCTTTAGCAAGCTCTTCACACACTTGTTCAATCAGTACCCTTTCCTTCCTTTCTTCTTCATAGTCATGCATCAGCTGTTTCACCAATGACTTGGCATCAGCCAGTTCATGTACTAGTTTTGAATTGAAATGCTCTACTCTTCGTCGATTTTTCCTTTCATGGTTCAACTCAGTTCTGATGCTTTCAATAAATACACGAACTTTCTCATGCTCCCGCATACGCCATACAGCCTTTTCCTCGTCAACCTTTCTCAAGAAGCTCTCAAGCTTCTTCTTTGATGCATGACGTTCAGTTTCGAGTTCCAAAATGCACACTCGTGCCTGCTTTAGTTCGGCTTCGAGGGAAGATATAACAGAAACCAGGCTCACTTGCTGGTCAAGAAGCTCCCTTTGGTTGTAAATATGACCCCTTTCATCTGAAATTTTCGAGCCAATAGGATCCCACTTAGTTGCTCCCTCCATAACGGAGTTGGAGAATTGAAAGAACGGCTCAAGCTGATGGCAGGGGGATTGGAGAAAACACTTCAAATTTTATACCAACAAGTTTTTTGATTAAAAGAAAATGAAAATGAGGAACTGAAGATAGTGTCATTACCTTGCACAGAACTCCATTTCTCATACCAGAAGTTGAGGGTTGGCCCTGTAACAGATGCCTTGTTTCATTACTAAATATGTTGTTATCGTGATGGCGGAGCATTGGAACCCGAACATGGCCAGCAACAGGCTGCAAGATGAATGATAAATGATCACAACAATGAACCGAATTGTAGAAATAAAAGTGAAATTTTAATTCCTAAAACCCATCTAATCACAGTTCTTAACAACAATTTCAGAAACAGAAACGAAAGATCTAATCCCAAGCAACGCAGCAGTGTTCAAAATTTTGATCCAAGTAAAGAGAAAACTGCACACTCAATATTCGCCGTGCAATCATACAAACAGAACAATTCAAATTCCATCAGACTTCTCCAAATTCAAGTCGAAACGAGAAGTCCAAAGTAACATTTACCTCAAAACCGATCCCCCCCTGCTGCTGCTTGCGTCTCAAACCGCTCCTTCCTCCATCAGCGCTCACCTCCGGCTTCTGAAACCGCCAAAAACCAGCAGCGAGTTTCCTCGCCGATACGATCACATCTGTTTCCCCCCTCATCCGTCGGAGATCTTTTCCTCCGTTCTCCGATTCCGACTTCTTCTCGTCCTCGTCCTCTTCACCTCCACCATCGACTCTCTCCTCGACCTTCCACTTCAGAAGCGGAGTCTGCGGCCGGCTCCTCCGCCCAGACGGCGCCAGTTTCCTCTTAATCAACGAAAGGTTTCGTATCCTCCGCCGACAATCCTTGCGTGAACTTGGCGTCTGCTGAAGATCCAATTCCGGCGATTGGTTCACCGACTTCGGATAGAGTGAAGAGGCGAATGTAAGAACCTGTTGAGACTTCGCCGGCAGCGGCAGCTTCATCGTCGTCTCCATCCAATTGGAAGATGGATGAGAGAAAATCGCAGCGATGAGAATCGATTTTCCAGTTTTCTGAGCAAGCTCGTGGAGCAATGGCAGAGACGAATTGACCAATATGCCCTTCCGAAGATACCTTACGATGAGATGTGCATTTAATTTAATGATTTCTTTACAAATAAACTAATTAATGATCTTTTTTTTTTTTTTTTTGTTAAAAATCTCTTTTCTTTATTAAATATCTTACTCAAGGTTTAAAAAATAGCTTTTTATCTTTATTAAATATCTTGAGCAAAGTTGAGTGCATTTTATTATTATTCAAAATCTCTAACGTTAAGGAAACTAAATAAATGGATGGAGCTTAGTATGAATTTGAGATGATTTTTAGAATATTGAAAATTAGTTTTAGTCAATTATAAAGTATTTTTCAAAATCTCACGTGTTTTGTTTATAATTTTGCACTATTTAGAAAAGCGTCTCTAAAACTAAAGTTTACGTTAAATTAATTACATATCAACATGAGTACAGTTAAACTAACATAAAACTTGTAATATCAATCTCAAAATCAAGTTTATTTATAGAGCTATAGTGTCCAATAAAAAAATCGTAATAATAAATAAAGAAAAGGGTATAATTGTCAAAAAGAAAAAAAAGTTTGTTTTAACTTGTATTTAAATTGGTAGACATTTTGGCAAAATGAATTCAGAATTTTGTAAGTTGTACTAAAAAAAAGGTTATGGCAGATCGACTCATGGATTCATTCGCAGCGAGGAAACGACATATTCGTTGAAAGCCACGCGCGTAAATAAGCGGTGTGGAAACGCGCTGAAGAATCTGAAAGTTAGAGATAGGGAAACGATGTCGTTTCCAACCTCACGAATCCCGATTTCGAGTAACTATTTGAAATAAGGCGTCGCACGTGAATTCCACTCTCCTAAGTTCGGACATATGAACGATGGTTGTAAAGTGAACAGAGAGTGGGCCCCGTTTTGTGAGCCTAAGGTATGGGTTTTAATTTGGCGGCCAATGGAAGACAGCCACGTGGATAGCCTTGCAGTTTGGTCCGAACATAATTGTTTTTCGAGCCAATGTTAGGAAACTAATTTTTCTATTCGAACAAATCACAAACATCTTGATCATTTGTGAGCTATGTCTAGCACGTTGAAAAATAAATTTAGTTTAAGAAATATTTAAATTTCAATTGAGTCCCTATCTGTTTTTAAAAAATTTGTTTTGGTCCTTAAATAGTCTTTAAGCTTTAAAAATGAACTATTTTAATTTCTAAACTTTTGATCAAGAGTCATTTTAGTCACGGCCATGTTGATAGTATCCTTCAAATATTCATTTCTAACTATTTGCTTGAAATTAAGGGACTAGTGGTAAAAAAAAATATATGTATATATATATAGTCTTAATAAATAGCGAAAAGGTTATGAGTTCAATTTATGATGGTCACCTACCTAAGATTTAATATCTTATGAGTTTCTTTGATAACCAAATGTTGTAGGATGAGACTAGTTGTTTTGTGAAATTAATTAAAATGCATGTAAACTAACCTGGACACTCACGAATATAAAAAAAAAGAAAAATTATTTGCTTAAAATTATGCTAATACCAACCCACAAACTTGAATTTATGACATTGTTTTGTTGAAATAAACTAAAGGATCAAAATAGTTGCCATTTTTACAACATAAATTAAGGGACTAATAACGTTTTTAAAATTTGTGCACCAAAGTAGAAAAATAATATTTAGACATTAAGGGGAGTTATTTAGATTGTAGAGATAACTAATATGTGTTTAGGTGTTGAGTTGTTTAGTTTGGGTTAATGAAACCTATGTTTGGAATGCAAACTTGTTCAATGAACAATTCTAAACCATATGTATAGGTCTGTTTTCTTTCTATTTATTTTAGTGTATTATACAATTAGAACTACACCATAAATCAATTTTTCAAAATTTAAATAATAAATATTCATTTCCATCAAAGGATTTTTTTTTTTTTTTAAAATTTTTCACCTATTATCTGATTTAGATAGTTAGAGACATTTTTCCAGTAATTTTTTAAAATTATTTTTATTGTTTCTTTATAAAGAAAATTTGCATAACAATGTCATGTTTAATGTAAAAGATTGTTGAGGAAAATCTTTTATTCTAAATTTTTCTTCAACTCCATTGAAAGATTTTTGCCTATAACTATAGAGATTTAACATTTTTATATTTAAACTTAGTATCATGTTGTAACCCTATCTTTTATGGATGTTTTTGTTTATCTATGATTTCAAAACCCCACGAATTTCAAGTAAATTTTGTTGTTTATTATCATATCAAATAAAATTATATTTTTATGTTAGACAAATTACGTCAGGATAATTATATTTCTCTAGTTTTTCTATAATTTGAAAACTATAATCCACACATAATTTTAAGAACTTAATGAGCAAGTGGCCAATCCTTGTAATAGTCACGGATGAAACACACCCTTAGCATCTTTAGAATTAAATATATTATAAATATTATATTTATAAATAGATGTATATTATGTAGCCAAGTTCAGTGGCTAAAGGTCATGCATCTTCTAAAAATATATCAAGCTTTACCACCTACTTGCCAAATTGTCTATAAATAGAAGCTTTTTGTAACACTCACATTGGAAAGAAAAGAAGAGAACGGATCGGTGAAATTTGAGAAATTTCATTTTCCATAAAATCCCACTTTCTTTATTTTAGTTTATTTTAAGTTTACTTTATTTAATTTGGTTATTTTAATTACTTTGATATTATTTTATTATTTATTATTTTAATATTAATAATTTTTCGATTTTCGTGCTCTCGTTTTTTATCATTTTTCTCCTCAATTTTACAACAAAATCAAATTTGTCGTTTATTAGTTTCCCCATTTTTTTTTTTTTGGGTACTTGTAAAGTCCGGTTTTTGAGTGATTTAAAATTATAACGAATTTAAAATAAACTTTATTTATTATCACATGAAATTAGTTAAATGATATGTTTTTTTTTGGTCAAAAAAGTTAATTTCCAAAATAGTTATATTTTGCAAGATTTTCTAGAATTTCAAAGTAAGTCAATTAACATGACTGTGTAAAATGTTTAATGCCAACGAAAATATCAAGATCTTAATTTTATGAAAATGTTGATAAAAATATCCATAAAACATCGATGTTGATAGATAATTTTTAAAAAAATTAAGTAATTGTTCTAAATGACAAAATTGCTTAAAATATTTTTAAATATTACAAAATGTCACTCTGATAAACTACTATCATAAATGTTAAACAATGACATTTTGTTACATTTATAAATAAGTTAGTTTATTTTGCTATATTTAAAAATAGTCCTTAAAATATATATTTAAAAATAATTAAAATAATAATTTTACACTTTAAATATGCCAAAATGCTTATTATTAACCTGAGAGGGAATGTGAGAGAAAAATAGAAATATGAAATTTCTCGATAAATGTGCAAACGTCAGTAATGAACACGGTTGAATTTCGTAGGATGAAGTGATTTACCTAGTGTTGTGAAGTATGTAGGCTAAAAAAAGAGTAAGGTATTTTAGTTCACTCCACCGAATGCCAAGTCAATGGGCCAAACACTCTTTCAAAATCTTCTTTTATAAAAATTATAAACGAATTTAAATACATTTCGAACCTTCAATTTTAAGTTTAATAAGTTATCGATATCCACAAAAACATAGTTTTTTTTTTTTTTTTCCCTTTAGTTCAACATGGGAAGTTGAGGATTTAATTTCATTACTCTTAATTGAAGTAAATATCTTAATTAATTGAGTTAGGTTGACATGATTTTACACTGACCTAAATAATTAAACATTGACCTGACATTTTATTTTATTAAATTGAACAATATTTAAATGAGACAACATAAAGACAATAGATTTGCTAATATGATATATAGCAAGGACAAGTTGAAAAAAGGATTTTGATGGGGGCGATCAAACCAGGGTTGACAAAGGACCCCTAATTGTATTAGGGTTTAGTGCATAGGGAAAAAAAAAATTGATAGAAAATGGTTGGTTCTTTTAGAAAGAGGTTGAAAAATAGTGTAAGTGCATGTTTAGAACTGATTTTGAAAACTGTGATCAAGACCATTTTTGTCATTTTTAAAATTATTCTAAAATACGTTTTTAATCACTCAAAATTAATTTAATATCAAATTTTACCCTTTTAAATGTAATTTTCATAGCATCAAAATTAGTTTTGAATGATTAAAAACATGTTTAATAGTGATTTTGAAAATGACAAAAGTGATTTAAACCATTTTAGAATCACTCCAAAAAATATCATAAAACAATTTGTGAGAATTAACTAAACTCTAACAATGACGTCAAGTTAAAGTCGTAAAACAATATGAACTAAATTGCGAGCTTTTAAATGATAGTAACTAAAGTGAACAAGGTCAAATTCAATTTTTTTTTAAAGTATAATAGCGATATGGAAATTTGAACTACAAACCTCTTGGTCATCAACATATTTTTAACATCGAACTTTTAGGGGTTAATCAATTTAAACCTTCTACTCAATCTTTGTATTAAAGCTATTAATGCATAATTGTCACACATGCAATATGATTTCTCGAAGTTCAATAGTTAATGTAAATTAGATAAAAATGCATGAATAAAATAGATAGTAGCAATTTTACATCATATTTGACTAGTTTTTATCGGCTCATATTCCTCTATTTTTCTTTAGTTATTGAAAATAAAATCTATAATAATTTTTCATGCTACTTTTATTTACGTGACTTTGAATTAATTTTGAGTTTTAACTGATACAACCCAAAATTTAAAAGAAATAAATTTATTTGTTTTTTTAAATGAAATTTTTTTTTTTCGACTTTACTTTGACTCTTTCTTAAATATACATCAATATCCTACTCTGGCTAATTTTGCTTTTTAGTAACTCACCACATGCAACATGTAGGATGTGGTTAAAAGTCTTTTTCATAAGTTATTTTCTTTAGTTTTAGGTTATACTAAAAAAAAAAAATTATAAAAATATCTCTAAAATTTGGGTTTTTTTTAAGAAAAAAAAAATTAAATGCCCGTGTTATTTAAAAAATTATTGCAATATTATCTTAACCTTTCTAAACTACTTTTGGAGTAAAAATTTGTTAGAATGTTGGACGAAAATTGAAACTTAGAAAACTGTGGTGGTGATTTGAAATGAAAATTGAAACCTGAAAATCGTTACCTCATTCTCAATATAGAAAATAAATATAATATTCATTTGCAACATAAATAATAGGGAGAAGTGATGGTAGAAAAGCAGAGAAAGTGTTAATTAGTAATATTTTGACCAATTAAGAATTGGGATCTTTTCAAATATAGCAAAAGAAACTAAAATATTTACAAATATAGCAAAATTTCACTGTCTATCGTGTTCTATCACATATAGATTGTGTATTTTGCTACTAATTATAGATATTTTCATACAAAAAACACATTACTTCATGTTCATGTTTTTGTGCATACACACCTTTGTTTTCTTTTGTTTTCATATTAAATTATATATTTGGTTCAATTTTCATGGTCATGTCTCATACATCTTCTAATTTAAAAAGTGTTTGATAAGTTTTTAAAATTTTAATGTTGCATTTAATATATTTCTTGATCTTTAAAAGGTGACTAATATATATCTAAAATTTTTAATTTTGCATTTAATATCTTAAAAAAGCTTTCGTTTTTGTGTGTATATATTAGATTTATAATCTAGTTTATAAATTATTTAATTTGATGACCTATTGAATTTAAAAGTGATAGTTAGAAAAACTTACTAGATGTTTTTTAAAATAAAGGGACTTATCAAATATAACATTAAAAATTTGAGGACTTACTATAAATTGTTTTAAAATTTAAGAAGTTGTTAAATTTAATTCTCGAAGTTTATGAATCAACTTTATAATTTAATAATACTTTTTTCTATTATGAAAGTTGTTTCATTTCAATAAAAGCATCTTACTTGGTGACTTCATTTGCAAATATTTAAATTACATGTTTTAGGGTCCGTTTGGGTTAACTTAAAAAATAAATGTTCTTCAAAAATTCATT
Organism: Citrullus colocynthis; assembly: GCA_031780015.1. Lineage (NCBI taxonomy): Eukaryota > Viridiplantae > Streptophyta > Magnoliopsida > Cucurbitales > Cucurbitaceae > Citrullus > Citrullus colocynthis. The sequence continues at coordinate 6,862,789 of QLSR01000005.1, read as the reverse complement.
TTCATTTAAACACTCTTGATAAGAAGTGTTTGAAATAAAAACACTAATGACTTTCAAAATCTATTTTGAATGATTGCCAAACACTTGTATTTACTTCAAAATGACTTGTTTTTTTAAATTAAGCACTTGTAAAGGTATTTCAAAGTGATACTTGTGAAAAATGATACCATTTGACATCTTCTAGACACAACTATCATCATGTGCAATTGCCACCATACTTTAAGTGGTTTTGCCATTTGCCTTTTTTCCCTTTACCTTTTATGTGAAATTGCTCTTTAGTTGTTTTATAAAACTTGCTTAACTTATCGGCAATTAACATGACCTTCCATCATCCCCATCTTGAGATTGATGTACTAAAAAAATACCATTACTTGATGAGTAACAATTGAGGACTTGAATCTAACAACTTTGTTGAAAGCAAAACCTTTAGATCTTAAACTCAAACACCCCAAATTAATATAATCTCAGCCCCTAAAAATGACTAGATGATGGATTACTTAGACGATCAGCAAAACCATAGATCAGACAAAACTTGATGTTCCTATCCCTTGATCTTCGAATCAATCCACAAGCACGATTGATCAAGTCAAACTTGAATGATTTTGAACATGCAATTTAAATGATATAGAATTGCAAAAGAAACATAGCACAAGGTCACAAAAAAGCTTAAATGCTCTTTTTACTACATCTTCTAAGTCTCTTCCAAATCTCTTCCAAGTCTTCTTGTTTGAACAATTACATGACATTGTATAGGACTCAAAATATAACCCTAGGCATCTAAAATGTTGTAAAACCCATAATTAATGGCCATGATCAAATTGTAACATAAAATGACTCAAAACTGAAAAAGACATTTAATAAATACAATAAATCCAAGATTAATATTTTTCATCCATATTTCATGTATTTGTAACCATCCAAGAGAAAATGACAACTCATTTGAAGTAGCTTGAAGTCTTTGTTCACTAAATGAAGCTTGATTTTTCATAAGTTTCCCTTGACATATTTTGTGCATTCTTGGTCTTTTTCGTAATATTCATATATCCTATAACATGATTGAGGCTTCTCCGTTCATATCACTACTTTTATTTATTTATTTATTTACTATTTATTATTATTAATTCGAAGAGGCATTTTACCCTAATGAAAAAATTGGAGCCATTTTGCCAAATTGCCTAGCCGCCCGGCCTTTCCAACATTTCTCAGTCTCTCCCCTAGTCGGTTCAGTCTCTCGCCGTCGACGATGGTTCCTTCTCTCAGTGTGTCTCCAAATTCATTCCGCCCGGCGTTCTCCTCTCCAAGTTTGGTTTCTCCAAACCTCAGGTTTTTCTGTGTGAGATCGATGTCGTCAATGTCAGCAGCATCGCCACTTCAACAACGTCAATCATCTGCTTCTTCCTCTCAGAATTTGGACCTCTCCATTATGGTATTCGGCGTTTCACCATCCGTCCTACGTTATTTGTGGATACCCTTCAGGATTATGGATTTAATATATTCCCATATGGATTTTGAATGGTGAATTTTCTAAATACTTGACAATGATTCTCTAACATTAACTCTGTTTAGTTTCATGAGACCTCTTGCCATCGTAGTGCTAAAACTAGCTTTCCCAAGTACCATAGGGGCATGCTGCTTCATTTTTTAGTGCCTTTTTAGGTGTTATATTTTGTAAAATCCTTGGGTTAAAGTAACATTTTGGTCCTGTTCTTTGGGGCTTGTTTTTATTTTAGTTACTTCAAAATGTACAAATTTAGTTCTTGTACTTAATCTTTAAATTAGTCCTACCGATTGGCTTATGGTTAACTTTTGAAACAATAATTAGTTTCTTTTAGCCTTCCCCATGTAAATTGCAGAAGACACTCACATTGTTGTTCTTTTGTTTTTTGTTTTGCACAAATGTGGGGTGAGGGATCGAACCTCTAATCTCAAGTTCATAGTACAAGTTCATGCAACCTGAGCTATATGCACCACATTGTGTTTTTTCTTGAATGAGTCTTATTGTTACTTTATCAATTTCGGGATAAATTAATTGATATTTTAAGATAGAAAGTATGAAGGCTAAATTTGGACATTTGTAAGTACAAAAACTAAAATGGAATTGAAAAGAATTGATCTTTTAATCAAGTTTTTATTATTGGTACTTACTTCCTTCGTTATCTTAGTTGATGCCTGGATTTGCTAGAAGTTATTGGAACCTCGGATGTGGCTTTGATTGTGTGTTTCATTTCTTTCCTGGTACTTAGGTAAATGGATGCTCTGGAAAGATGGGAAAGGCTGTTATCAAAGCTGCTGACTCTGCCGGCCTCAATGTTGTACCAGTATCATTTGGTTCCTTGGAGGAATCTGGACAAACTATACAAACATCTGGAAAGGATATTTTGGTTCATGGCCCTTTAGATAGGGAAATTGTACTTGCATCAGTTTTTGATGAATATCCAAATTTGATTGTGGTGGACTACACTGTGCCTTCTGCTGTGAATGGTAATGACAATGCTTGATATGCAAAAATCTATTTACAATTTCAACCGTGAAGGTTGACAGTCTTTTAAGATACTGCAAGTCTTCTAGACCATTTTTGACTTGCTGTATGTTATCTTCCCAAAAATGTTAATTTCTTGACTACTTTTTTATAATGACCCTTGTCATAGAACTTGTAGGAAACTTTATTGGGATTACTTTGGGCTTTGGAGGGTTTTAATTGTGGATCGAATTAATCACAATAGCCCTTTGCATATGCCTTACTGAGCGGAGGTGCACTACTTTACTTCAGATCAATTTAGAGAAACGATGATTTAGTGTTTATTGCTTGATCGAGGAAGCAATATACCTAAATTTTGGGGAAGTGTACTTATCATACATGGATCGGACATGGACACACTCGGACACCATATTCAAGTTGAACGGGAGGACATTCCGAAAACAGTATTGTGTTCTCACGATGGATGCCAAAGTTTTATTGATGCCTTTCAGCCTTGTAAATGCTCCTTGTTTTAGTTCTCGGCGATTGAAGTTCTCAAAGCATATTTTCACAATTTTGTTTTGGTGGTTTTTGATGAGATCTTTTGTTTAAGGTTGTAATTTATAGTAGTACAAGGGAACACCTCAAGCTAGTTTGTAGACTTTGGAACTGTAGTAGCTAAATGGAAAAGAGGAAAACACATTGCTTTATCCAAACAAGCTTTAGATTACCTTGTCCGGCAAATATGAGCTTCATTTTATTTTGTATCTGAGTATCTCTATATTTATTTGCAGATAATGCAGAGCTTTACTGCAAAGTTGGAGTTCCCTTTGTGATGGGAACAACTGGTGGAGATAGAGATCGGTTGTATAAAACTGTAGATGACTCAAAGGTTTATGCTGTAATCTCCCCACAAATGGGCAAGCAGGTAATTAAATATGTTCTAATAGATCCTTGTTAATTCTAGAGTATAGGATCTCCTCTTTCATTTTCTTACTGTTTTTTGGTCTTGATAGGTTGTTGCCTTCCTTGCCGCTATGGAAATAATGGCTGAGCAGTTTCCTGGGGCCTTCTCTGGTTACTCGCTTGAGGTAACTGTCGCATTATCTCATACTCGTACTTTATCAGGGCAGCAACAGGAATCTAGAGGCTTTAATATATCAACTATGAGAAAGCATGGTTTTGCATTTGTTTTCTGCATTTACCTTTCGTTAGTATTTAGAAGTGATCAGAATTGTGCGCGTGATGACTACTTGCATTGCTTTCACTTACATCACCTACTTCTTTTTTAGAGCCCCTAGTAAGGTTTGCAAGGACATCAAAAAGCTTATACGTAACTTTGTTTGAGAAGGGGTGGATGAAGGAAAGGGATTGCACCTGGTTAGGTGGGATGCTTTTGGGAGGTCAGTGAACCTAGGAGGTGCGGTGGGTTAGACATTGGTAATTTGAGGACTTGTAACCAAACTCTATTAGCCAAATGGCTTTGTCGATTTCCCCTTCAGCCTAATTCCCTTTGGCATAAGGTTATAGCTAGCAAGTATGAACCTCACCCTTTTGAATGGTTGTTGGGAAGGAGTATGGCACTTTCTAGAATCTGCGGAAGGATATTTCTAATGAGGTTCCCCATTTTTCCCCTTTTGTTCGTTGTGTGGTTGGAGAGGGTAAGGATACATATTTATGGAAAGATCAGTGGGTGGGGGATAGTCCTCTTTGCTCCTTGTTTCCCTATATCATTTTCTTTAGCCTTTATTCCAACAACTCAACATTGAATGATTCACTACATCCCATAAATGTCTCGTGGTGGATGAAAATTTTAGGTGATGGAATCTCATCAAGCAAGCAAGGTGGATGCATCTGGGACTGCCAAGGCAGTCATTTCTTGCTTCCAGAAATTAGGTGTCTCTTTTGATGTGGATCAGGTGTGAGGAACATTTGTTACTCTTTTCACTTTAAGTATGTAATTACATCCCAGATGATAGATGTCAATTATAATTTGGATTAATTTGCTCACTGCTGGCTCTTCTTTAGGAGTTCCTAACAATCTTGGTTTTTTCTTAGATAAAATTGATCCGGGATCCCAAGCGACAGATTGAAATGGTGGGAGTTCCAGAGGAGCATTTATCTGGTCACGCATTCCATATGTATCATTTGACATCACCAGATCAGACGTAATATCATCTCCCTCCCTCCCTCATGAGCAAGGGAACTGTGTAAATGTTCTGAATTACTTTGCCATGTATTTCAGGTTAATGAAGTTTGATTTGTTTTCCTTGCAGAGTTTCTTTTGAGTTTCAGCATAATGTTTGTGGTAGGTCAATTTATGCTGAGGGCACAGTGGATGCTGTTCTTTTCCTAGCCAAAAAAGTAACACTACCATCCCATCCCTTTCTTGCTTATTTCATTTTATTATTCCAGTTTTGCCTGATGTTTGGCGACGGTTAAATGCCAAAGTAGTACCATAATGCATGTAGGAAGGAACGTATTTTAGAATAAATGTTTTTGGGTTGGGTAGTTAAAAATGAGGTAGGAGGTGCATTGAGCTGTGAGAAAATGAGGTAAGATAATGAATATGTTTGAATTGAACATATAGACATCTCTAGATTAAAATTTTGAAGTTTATTGTTTAGTGGTCAAGATAATGAGTATGTTTGAATTGAACATTTAAAGTTAGATTCTATATATGAATAATTTGATACGTAATTATTTTCTTCTATCGGAAAATTTGAGTAATATCTCTATAAATTCAAATTGTCCCTATGAAACTAATAATATAAAAAAAATTAGCGAGAAATTTAACTATTCAATAAAAAAATATCCGTAGTAATGGTTTAAGTTAATTGAGCTTTTTTTATAAAAAGAAAACCAAATGGGGAAAAATTTCTCCTGGAGAACTTGATCCCCACGAATTCCCTGTGGGGAATTTCTTTGGGATCGGGATGACATCCCCGGCCCCGCCTTGCCCCATGGACATCTCTGGTGTTGACAGTTATAAATAGTGAGTTAGGGAGTTTGTTGCAACCTGGCTGAGAGAGATGGGGCCTCCTCCCACAAAAGGCTATACCAGTTACTAGTGTAATTTCTTTTTCTAATACAATAAAATTTTAGTGTTGGTATGGACAATCTCAAGCTCAGGATCTTATCATAGAGTTGGTGTCCAGTTTTGTAATGGATGCATGAACAATTAAATGTTGTTTACTGCAGATTCAGTCGAAGGCAGACAAGCGGATATACAATATGATTGATGTATTGCAGGAGGGTAACATGAGATGAGACAAGAAATGGACCTTGTACAACGTCGTTTACATTATAGTATCTCAGGTTGGGGATATATGGAATTTTTGTCAACGGGGAAAAGGATTTTAGAATTTAACCAATGATAATTGTTAACCTTACTATCTATCTTATGCTTCTACCACAATCTCATGCGGGGACTTGCTCTGCAAATTCCAGCCATTAAACCTTTTCATATTGTTGAAGCAGTCATCATAATGAATCCGAGCTCCAATTCATGGAGTGTATGGAGAAACACGTGGCGGTTCATAGTTCGATCTCAATGCTGTTTGTTGAATTGAGATCATTGAGGAGTTTGAGCTCTCCTGGGTCTATGCAGGTGCTGTTTCTTACCACTTTGAGCAACGCAGGAAAGGTTGTTTGGTTGCAGCACTGTTCATGTCTAAGTTAGGACTTTCTCTTGGTTTCTATTTTCCAAAATTTTTTTCCCAAAAATTGTTTTCATGAAAAACCTCTACTGGTTGTTTTAGATGTAATGAAATAATTTGGAATCCTATTTAGCCTCTCTGCCTTTTTTGTTTGCTTCTTTTTTGGATTTAAATGTTTGCTTATTTTAAACTTCATCTGCTTTCTTTCTGTCGATCTGAATTTATTGTAAATGAGTTTCTTTACCAAGAATTTGCACGAATCGGGTTCTCATGAAAAAAAAAGAATCTACCTCTTGAGTTTTCAGCCATATTAATCGTACCCTTGGTTGAGAAACTTTGTACCTTTTTAAACAAATTTTTTAAAATTTAGGGACTAATATAGTACATTTTCAAACTTTATGGAATCATATGCATGAAAACTTTGAGGGTAAGTAATTTTCCTAAATTTTAACCAAATATAATTAAAATGTCTAACCCTAACTTTCTAACAGTTTACAAGAAAATTATCTTAAATTTAAAACTTACAACAATGCCGGCAGCATAATCCAAAAACATACCAAATTTTAACTTAGAATTACATCAATAACATAGGCTTAAAAATATAGTCTTCTTTGCAATCATTGGATTGACGAAAGAAAAAGATGTTTTTTTAAAAAATCATTTTTATTTAAACTCTTGATAAAAATTGTTTAAAGTAAATTTGGAAAATGTTTCAAAATTTATTTTGAGTGGTTGCGAAACATTTTAATTTTTTTTAAAAATGACCTAATTCAAAATTAAACACTTGAAAAGTTGAATTAAACACTTGAAAATAAATCAAGCCGTATGGTATCTATATTTGACTAGTACAACATGAAAATACCTAAAACTAATGGATTTTGCAAAATGACAAAACATACTTTTTAATAGAATCTATCAATTATTCTGTGACTTAACATACCCGGCTAAGGGTCGGATAATTTTTTTTAACTACATAGATGGCTAAAAATTAGGAATTGAAGTTTAACAATTATAACAATAGTTGTAAATGAAATTAAATTTCAATTTAATTGCTGCTAAGATCCTAAATAATTATGAGATCATTTTTTTGGACTAAACTCACAGATGATCAAACTATAAAAATGATGTGTATATATAGACATATTTACAAATATGGAAACATTATGGTAATTTTAAAATATGTGCATAGAACGAGAAAATCCACTTGCCTCTGAATATACTAGGATTAACATCTTGAGCAAAACTATTGTAAAAATAAAAAGAATAATAAATAAATAAATAAATAAACAACAACCTGAGCTAAAACCAGCCAGTATTTACAATATTGATAGGACATAGAATAATAAAATGTTGGGCATTAAGAAGAAAGTTTAGAAACCGAGATTGATACTAAAGATATAATGGGTGAGAGTAACAATTTAGAGATTCTGAATATATATAAATTTAGTGGATTAAATAAAAAATGATGAGAGAGAGTGAGAGGATAGCAAGCTATCTTTTTATATTTAAAATAATTTGACATTTACAGGATTGGGATAAAATGTAAGTGATTTAAAAAAGAAGTAAAAAAAAAAAAAAATTTGAGCACAGTTCTTATGAATTTATTAAAATTAATTTAATATATTATCGAGAGATAGGGATATTTGCATATCTTCATTCTATCATCAATCCTCCTTTGCCAAGCTCAGGAGGGTATAAGCGATTTGTTTGATTTACTAAATTTATAAGTCGTTAAATAACTAACTTTAATAGTAAACACTATTGAAGTTTACACATATTGAGCAAATTCATATTACTTTATTTCTCGGGTCATCTGTTTTGCACATCATTTTACAATTTTGCACTCCAAGTAGACTTCTTTTAACTCCAAGATCAAGGGATGAGGTGGGGGCAAAAAGGACAATTGACCTAGAACTTTAGCATGTTATTTTATTTTATTTTATTATTTTTCTGTGAAGAATGAAGATAAAAGGAAGAGTAGAAAAACGACACGTGGACCACAATATAGCCGTTAGGATTTCCATATTTCTTTGCCTTGTTCGTATGTACCGGAAACCAGAGGAAGAAAAACCCAAAACATTCGCTTCGAATTCCCTCACCAATTTCCGGAATTCGAACAAAATGTTACTTATTCCTTCTCCGCCTTCGTCATCGTCTTCCTCTCTTCCCGCCATTGTTCAATCCAGACGCCATCCTCTGTTTCATCTTCACACTTCTCCATTCCGTAATTCTCTCTCGCCCCGTCGGATCCTCCACTTCCGCCCATGTGCCGTCAATGGAACCACCGCTGTCGATTCCTTCACAGAGAAGTCCGGTTACCTCTTCGATCTAACCGCATACGAGGCCGAGTCCTTGGCCGAATACAGCGTCTCCAAGATCGCCGCCATTTATCGGAGGAAGCCGCTCCTTGTTCTTCGAAGACTTCTTCAGGTCGGTTCCTCTCTCGGCCGATGGTTCGGTCTACGGGTTATCGATGATTTGAGGGAAAGGTCCGACCTCATGTTCGAGGTGAGACCCTAATTTTCCTCTTTCGTTGTAAGTCATTGCTTATTACGTATCTGTATGAGTTTTGGTTTGTAATTCCGATGACTTTGTTGTAGGTCAGGGCTGCTGAACTTAGGAATATATTGGTGGAGCTCGGTCCGGTATATTCATGGCACTTTTCCTGATTTATACTGCATAAGTGAATATCATATTCATAGTACAACTGTGGTTCTGTTTCATAAAATTTATTGATTCTTATTGGTATTTACGAGTTTGACTCAAATTTGACCAAAATACATAGAGAATTATGAGATGCTCCATCCCTTCTCTTCCATGACTTTCTTTCTTTCTCCCGCTGCCCTTTTGTCTCGTCTCTCGTTTGGTCTGTTCTGGAAGACAGAGAGGCGGAAGTGAATTGTTCTTATCTCAGAGACATTACACACGGAAAGTTCTTTAGAGATTCAACATGATTAATGCTAAAGCAGTTAGTACACCTATGGCCCAACACTTTAGATTGTCTGCTAAGGACTCTCCTAAAGAACCAACTGAAAGGCAAGCCATGAGCAATGTTCCCTACTCTAATGCTACTGATAGCTTGATGTATTTGATGGTATGCACCAGACCAGGCTTAGCCTATAGTTCAAGGCTTAGCCTAAGTGAGTATTTTGAAATCTAGGCAAAAGTCAAGAGGCTTGGTATACAGCTCCTAATGAGACTAAATTTCTCTTAAAGGGATTTGTAGATGCAGATTTTGCAGGAGATATTGATAAAAGAAGATCCCTAACAGGTTTCGTTTTTATGTTAGGGGGAAATCTAATAAGCTGGAAGTCTAACCTATAATCAGTAGTTGCTCTCTCAACTACTGAAGCTGAGTTTATCACCGTTTCAGAGGCCGTTAAGGAAGCTGTATGGTTACAAGTTTTGATCAGCGAGCTAGGTTATAAGCACTGAATCAGTAGAGCTACTATTTGACAATCAGAGTGCAATACATCTTACAAAGAATCAGCAATATCATGAAAGAACGAAGCATATTGAAGTAAAGTTATACTTTGTAAGAGACATTATTGAAAAAGGCACTGTGAAAATCCTAAAAGTTAATTCAGAAGAAAATGCTGCAAATTTTCTAACTATAGGCTCCATTGAGACCTAAGTTTGATCATTGCCTAACTCTACTCAGAGTAGTAGATTTAAATGAGAAAGGATAAATACGTGGAAGTAGGAGATCTCCAGGGAGAATTTGTTTCAAGAGGACGATTTGTTGGAGAGCTGAAGCAATTCATCATCCCTTTGCATCCAGTTTGTTAAAACAGAGTGTCGGTGTAACAGAAGCAAGTTGCTAAAACATTGTAACTAATCTTTTGTTTTCTGTTTTACTCTTCGAACTGCAATTAGATTAGTGAATAAATAGAATTGATCAGAACAAAATGAGAGTGTGAGAAAGATCATTTAGAGAGGGAGTTGAGAGAGCTTATCTTTGAGTTCTTTTACTTGTAATCTCGAACTAAATAAAGCCCTGAAAATCTTGAACAGTGGACGTAAGCAAGTGCCGAACCGCTATAATCATGCGTGTACTTCTTCTTTTTTCCTTTCTTGAATCTAAGATTATGGATGTATGCTCTATTTGCCTGCAAGTAATCGAGAGGGAAGAGAGATTTTCAGCACCAATTTTTCTTTCATTTGATTTGCATGAACTATGAGAGAGAACTTGTCTAGTTTATGGTAAAGGCAACACACCTGGAAGAACAAAGAAACGTCTGGCATTCTTTTCTTTCCATTTAACAAGTGGCTGAGCTTTGAGCAAAAAATATTGTTTAATAAATACAAGAATAAAATACAGTTGTTTGGGTGCGCCTCTACTTGGTTGGTTACTTTGAGAGCGACGATTGTTGGGGTCTATGATGCTCACGTTCATTCAAGGAGAGAGCCTCATTTTCCTTTTTCTAACCTTCGTTTGTTATGTGGGAATTCATCATCCCCATAGTTCCCTTTTGCGCGGGCCATTGTTAATATGTATCTCTGCTTCCTATATAAATAGGGCCATACTATAGGAAAGTGAATATTATTTAAAAAATCACAAGTTAGCATGCGGGCTTTTTTCTTTTGATTACTTCATGGGAAGTTCTTTTTACTAACTTCTGTTAAACCAAGATATATTGTTCAAGCTTTTTTTTTTTTTGTTTAATAAAATTCTAACTTTTAGTTACCTACAAATATCATATCCATTTTTTATCTTCAACGTTATTCATATACCATTAACTTTGTTACTTAAGCTTCAATTAATTTCGTATCTACCTTATTGGAATCTTTTCACCATAACTCTTCTATTTGTACCATGGCTTTATTTCATTATGATTGTCTTGCAGGCATACATCAAAATTGCTCAGGCTGTCTCATCTCGAGCTGTAAGATTTTGAATTTATTTCTTCAAAGCTACAACCTTACTTGAACATGATTGGTTCTATAGGTTGTACAACTGTGTCCTTGAGTTCTAAAAATTTATTTTTTCAAAGCTGCTAAGAAATTGTATGATGTCATATTTGAGATTTTGTTTTACTTTGATAAAAATTGTTCCCCTTCTTGTAGTTCTCTTATTGGATATGCTTTCTGATGATCACTCGAGGGAGGGGGGTACCTTGGACCTTTGATTGAAAGGTGAGATGGGTAGTTGGCGTTGTAGTTATATTGTCATCAGTGCTTGCTTTGGATATTGGTAGAACTTCTTTAATCACATAAAAATCTGTTTAAGTTGCAAGTTTACAGTATCTAGACATAGTTTTCAGATTCAAATTTATTTGACTAGGAAAACTCTTATACCATTGATAGCTTAGTAGGCTTTTCTATTGTGACAAAGGAAGAATGTGGTGAATTGGGTAATATTCTAGGTTAATTTCGCTTTTATCCCCACTTATAATAAACTTTATAAAGATGGATCTTCCCCTCTTGTATGAGACACACCATCATTCGAATAAAAGACTCACAAGATTGATTCTTGGAGGATTACTCCTTGAGGCTACTTAGGCTTCATCAATTTGGTATTAGAGTAATCGCCTGGGCCAAAGTTGACTGCCACCGATGAAAGATTGGGAAACTCTTGGCGATGCTAATCACAAGAGGGTGCTTTGAGTGTTGTGCTTCTTGTGAAACACCCCACACATATTTAGGGGGAACCCTTTAAAATTCAAGATAAGAAAGAAGAAAATTAAAGAATCGTCAAGAATGGATTTTTACAAGCTAAGAAGAAAGTCCAAGGCTTGAAATTACTCTTTTGGTTATGAAACACAACCAAGAAAGGTTGATTCTTATTCAAGAAAACCCAAGAACCAATCATTCAACAACTATGAGATTGAAACATATTCAAGAATCCAACAAAATGACTATTTTGATCCTGTGGCATCGGAGAAAATAAAGAAAACAACAAAAGAAATCCAATGTTCATTGGGAAAAGTGATTAAAGTATAGATCAATTATCAATTCAGTTACAAGAGTTCAAGAAGTGATTGGTTTTGTATATTGAAGAAAAAACAAAGGAATCTTAGTTGGAGGCTTTTCAAATAAAAGATCTTCAAGATGAATTTGGGGAAAATCATGTTGAGACCCATGTAGTTGACAGAAGTGTGATTGGGGCAAAAATCACGAATGAAGTAGAAGAAAAAGCAGAATTTGAAGAGTTGACTCAAAAGTAGTCTCAAGTGATGAAGAAAATTCCAACAAGAAAATGGGGAAGAGATATCGAACAAAGAAATTCTAAACGTTGAGGTGGAAGTAAAAGAATCGATCACAAACAATGACATACGGATTGCATTGGAAATTGATCACCAAAACATAGAAGAACTTGAAGCGAATGATGAAGAAGACGTGGTTCTTGAGGGATTCTCTTTGGAAGGTGTTTTTTGGTGATTGGTACTTTAATTACGACTTTGAATGGACATGATAGAAACATCTTTTTGGGTTTATGGTCGATGGAGATGTTTAACTTTTGGTCGAATCTACCTTTTTTATCATAATATTTCTGTTGGAGGTTGGTTTGGTCATACTCTGTTGAACGAGTTTATTTCATTCCTTATTTGTTTCATTTTTTTCTTTTTAAAACTTGAGGGCAAGTTTTCTTTTTGGAGGGGTAGAAGGATGAAGGAAGAATATGGTTAATTGGGTAATATTTTAGGTTAATTCCCCTTTTACCCCCACTTATAATAAACTCTATAAATATGAATCTTTCCTCTCTTGTATGAGACTCATTATCATTCTGATATAAGATTCATAAGATTCAGGGGAAGATTACTCCTTGAGGCTAATTAGGCTACATCACATTAAAAGTTGGTTAGATAGATTGTAAGATATTATGTGGCCAATGGCCATTAAACTATTTTAGAGTGTCAATATAATTGATCTAAATTTTAATATTGTTGTAGGCCTGGGGATTGATATCAATGAGCCAGATTTGGAAGGAGAAAATTTAAAGATATTTTGTTCTTTCTTTGATGATGATAGGATTCGTGGTGTGTGAATTGGGGGTGCTTTCATTGTGTCACCATTCCCATTTGTTCTTTCATCATGAAATACAATGGGGTTATGTAATTCGTGTTAATTTTAATTGTGGAAAATTGGACACTTTTCTGCTAGTTCAAAGTTTAGATGCAGACACAGACATGAGTAATCCACTTGAAGATCTGAGATTTTGGATTCTCCATTCGGGAAGTGTATTTTCTTTTATATATATATATATATGTATATATATGTTTTTATTTTTAATTTTTGGAAGACTTAATACTTTTGATCTATTTTCTTTTTCTAAAAGAATATTGCATTCTTTCATTCTTGGTATATTTTTATGCCTTCACCTTGACGTTGCAAGAGAGTGTTCTAGGCTCGTAAGAAATTTGATATTATTTGGGTTCATCTTGGAGATGTTTGTTCCACTATACTTTGGGGTATTTGGGATGTAAAATCTTGTATGAATGAGTTTAGAAATTTTCTTTTCAATTGCTTTCTGGATCCTGATCAGTAGATCAAATTTTCAAGTTCTTGACCATTCTTCTCTGGAATGATTGAAAGAGTTACTTTTCCACTTGACCATTCTTCTTGTGTTTTATCTATTTAATTCAACTGTCTTTGGCATTTCAGTGGAGTGAACTGAGTGAATAAACATAATATTTATAGAACTTATTTTCAAATAGCTTTCATCTTTCTTCATTGATTTATATCTAAAGTCTGATTGATATATTGCATGTGGTTTGGTGAGATTTTATTTAATGTACTTTGCAGGATTTGATACCACCTTCTTATTTGGATGAACTCTCACTTTTACAAGACCAAATAGCTCCGTTCTCATCTAAACTTGCTTTTGATATGATAGAACAAGAACTAAAAATACCTTTGGATGAGCTTTTCTCTGAGATATCACCTGAGCCGACTGCTGCAGCATCTCTTGGGCAGGTTTTTATCTTTCATTGTGGTTGTGTTGTCTTTAGGTGTAATACATTCATGATCTAGGAAAGTAATAGTTCAATATGATCATAAAAATAGTGCATAACATCTGTCAAGCTTTCAATTTCATTTTTTATTCTCTTTGTCAAAATTTTCTATAATCAACTAAACAAAATGATAACGTGATAGTTAACAAAAATAATAATAATAATAATAAAAGGAAAAATTATGGTTCATCATATGACTTATTATTCTCTCTGTCTCCCTCACGAAAGCCACTACCAAAGAGTCATTAAGGGATAGAGTGCTCCCTGAAGGAAACGTTGCTGATGCCTTTTAATCTTCTTGGTGCTGGTTCATCAAAAGCTTCTTTTATTGGATTTTTAGTTCGTGCAAAGTCTAAGTGTTTTGGTTTTGCTCTTCTTTGGGCTTGATTGGTGGTCGATTTTTGGGTTTCTTTGGTAGTTTTGTAGTAATCATTGTTTTTTCAGTATTTACAGGAAGTATATCTGTTGACGTTGTTAGAAAACTTATCTCTACTTGGTTGTAATTGTTGTTTGTATTTGTTCTTTTTCTCTATTTTTGGGAGTTCGTATCGTTTATAACTTTTGCCCCTTTTCATTACATCAATGAGAAGTTGTTTCTTGTTTTAAAAAAAGTGCAATTATGGACAACTAATACAAAGGGACATCAAACAGATTAGTAACTTACAAATTTTTACTGCGATGTGTTAGTTTTGCAAGTTTAAGTTCAAAAATTCATAAATTAGCTTTTAATAAATTTTTATTAGAAATGAAAAAGGAAAACTAAACAGAAGCCAAAGAAACACAGATGACTATAAAGAAGTACCACCAAAAGGCTGAAGATAAAAAGAAATATTGTTACACCAAATGAGCTTGGTTCAATGGTAATTGACATGAACTTCTTCACTAAAGATTGAGGGTTCGAACCCCCAATTGTACTAAAAAAAAAAGTTACTTTAGCCTCAGCAAAATAATTACTCGTAATTTGCTTTGTCTATACTAGTACTTTCGCCGAGTCTAGACAAGTTAATTGGGTTTTCTTCTCTAAATTGTAGGTTTATCAAGCAAGGCTTCGACGTAATGGACAAGTTGTTGCTGTCAAAGTCCAAAGGCCTGGAGTTCAGGCTGCTATAGCTTTGGATATCTTGATCTTGCGGTATTTAGCTGCTGTATTTCGCAAGGTTGCCAAGTTAAATACTGATCTCCAGGTATGCCACCTATGAACATCGGTGTAAAAGAACACATCAAGTGAACTAACACTTTTGGTTCTTCGACTGTGTATGTAAATGACTGCACTTCCCTCAATTTCATTAAGGACTAAGAGAGTTTTGCAAAGGGTTCAACCCACAATCACATCACATATAATTTATCTAACTACGTTTAATATGCAGGCAGTTGTTGATGAATGGGCAACGAGTCTTTTCAAGGTATGTATTCTGTTTCAAATCTTGAACACAAACTAGTTTATAATAATTTAAATCGTACTTCTAGAGAAATGGGGTTTCTATAATAGTGCACAAAAGATATGGGATAGGTAACGTGGATGGTTAACTTTATCGTTAAAGATAAGGTAATTAACTTCATCATTAAAGAAGATGAGAGACCACAAAATTAGTATGGTACAATTGCAAATAATTGTAAAGTTCTTATGAAATTAAAAGTTCTCTTAAACGAAGTCCTCCTTGCTTTGATGGGAGGGAAGATATCCTTTTAGGGAACTCCATAGACTTATCCTTCACAAGTAACAAGAATATACAATTATAACTTAGCTTCAAAGATCTCTCCCCTCAACCATGTCACGAGGTAGATATAATTCTTTGAAACCTGATGATTGTATTTTTGGTGAATACCCACCAAAATAGCAAACGGAGATTTGTCTTCTAGAAATTATTTTACCTCATCCAATCATCACAAATTTCTAGTTCTTAGATTTTCAGTTTGAAGTTTTTTGGATGATTGTTCTCAAGTTAAGATTAAATACAGGTAAATCGTAAATCACATTGAATGCAGGAGATGGATTACAGGAGAGAAGCTAAAAATGGTCGTAAGTTCAGGTATGAGCAACTTCATTATCACTATATTTCTTTTTTATTATTATTTTTAACACACACACATATATATATTATGGGTAGAGCAATGTTTAAAAAGAATTAAGGTAAACTTGAGTTTTTCTCATAGAGAAGTGAGGTGTAAGCCTTGAGGTGGTATGAGGCATGAACTCATTTCTCATAGAATAGAAATCACAAAAATGTAAAACCTTACCAGCGTAATATTGTAGCATTTAGAATGGTTAAACTATGTAATTATTACTATTATCTTTTGAGCTGGGGAAATAAAGAAAAAGAATACAGAAAAAAAAAAAAGAAGAAGAAGGGGAAAAACCTAGGAAGAAAGTTGAAAAAAAATAATACTAGAGAAAATACAGTAATTTTTTGAAATTAGAACTGCAAACCGTACTTAAAATTAGGAAACTTGAAAAGTATCTTTTTGAGTAATATTTGTTGAAAATTTGTAGAACTATAAAATATTAGAAAGAAACTGAGGGGACAATGACACCATAGAAAAAATGAAAAATGAAAATTTGATATTTTTAGTAGAAATAAAAGAAACAGGAAAAAAGAAGAAAAAAGAGAAGAAAACAAAGTGGACGAGTAGAACGAGAGAAAAAGAAGGAAAAAGAAAGGAGAAGATAACCTCATTTGCCGCTTGCTCTTTTTATCATATTTGTGGCGATAAAAATTGTTTTTTTTAGTGTATATAGTGTGTTCAAATAGCAGGGTAATTAATTTTTTCCTCGAGAATCTCACTAAGCAGAGAAGCCTACCCCCAACATCCCATCTCTTAAAATTTCTGTAATCACTTTGTCTTGCTCCTAACTTTAGTGAGACTGACACCTTTTATTCCTCAAAGGTGGAAGTATAGAGGCGCACACCTCTTTTCTTTCCCGGCATAAGGTTTAGGTCCTTATTATTGTTTTTTTAAAAAAATTTAAATTTAAACAAAAAAAAAGAAAAAAAAAAGCCCATAAAAGAAGGGAGCTCCCTCACTCTAACTAAGAGAAAAGTTACAAAATGTCTTCGAAATTGAAGCCCACACAGAATATGAAAGCAAACGAGGGACCCAATCTCACTAGAATTCCTTTCCACTCCTCTAAAAACCCTACTGTTCTGCGACCCATAAGATTGCACAAACCTCAGTGAGCCATAAAGATCAACCATTCTCCCAATAAGACGGACTGAAAAGGACCCCCTCGATCATAGCGCTAGTATCTTTGTGACGAGCATACACAAACCAAACGTTTGGAAGTATTGAAAGAGAGAAGGAAAATAACACAAAGGTGTACGTGGAAAACCCTAGAACAGGGAGAAAAAACCACGATAGAACTTTCTCTTTTTTATTTATTTTTGATACAATCAAATAATTACAAGAGGAAAGAATAAATAGAGAAAAAAAACTTAAACAAGGAAAAGATATTGGAAACGTATAAAAGGAAAGAACTAAATTCTAAAATATCTCCCAAATATTTCCCTTTTTCAACACTCCCCCTCAAGATGGGACGTAAATTTCAATTAGACCCATCTTGCTTACACATTCATCAAAGCTCTGCTTAAGCAACCCCTTAGTAAGAACATCTGCAACTTGAGACCGGGCAACTTCAAGAAGATGACGGTTTTTTCTTTCAGCCACTCCATTTTGTTGGGGCGTATAGGCACATAAGCTCTGGTGAACGATACCTTTAGTGGATAAGAACGCTCGAAGGGTAGTAGTGAGGAATTCACGACCATTGTCACTCTGAAGAATGGCAATTCTGGCATTAAACTGAGTTTCAATGGTGGTTTAAAACTGTTGGAAAACGGATGAAACTTCAGACTTATCTGTTAGAAGGAAGACCCAAGTAAGACGAATGTGGTCATCAATGAAGGTAACAAACCAACGTTTACCCGACGAGGTGGTAATCCTCGAGGGGCCCCAAACATCGCTGTGAATAAGGGTGAAAGGTTGAGAGGGTTTGTAAGGTTGAGACGGGAAGGAGACTCTGTGTTGTTTTGCTCGAATACACACATCGCAAGATAAAGGGGAGATGTCAACCTTGTTAAACAAATGAGGAAATAAATATTTCATATATTGGAAATTGGGATGGCCAAGACGAAAATGGCATAACATACAGTCAGTTTCAGAAGTTGAAAAATAGGAAGATAACAAACTAGTCCTAGAACTTTGCCTAGAGGAAGTATCATTATTAAGGAAATAGAGTCTCCTATTGTGCTGGGCAGTGCCAATCGTCTTCCTCGAGCTCAAGTCCTGAAAGAGAACATCATCGGGTGAGAAAGCTACACGACAATTTAAATCTCTGGTTATCTTACTCACAGACAGTAGATTATATGAGATTTTGGGAACATGCAGGACATTCTGTAATATTAAACCATCGAAAGGAGAAATATGACCCTTGCTGGCAACAGGGGCAAGTGTCCCGTCAGCAATTCGAATCTTTTCATTACCAGCACATGGATGATAAGATAGGAAATCGTCAGAAGTTCCAGTCAAATGATCCGTAGCTCCTGAATCAAGAATCCAGGGTTTCTGGCCAGTAACGCTGAGTAAACTCAAGGATGGAGAAATACCTGAATGTGCAATTGCCCCAAGAGTAGTGGTACCATTGTCAGCTGGGTAGTTCTCTTGACGACATGGTTCCGAGTCACTTATCAAGGCCTGATTAGGTTTGTTGTTTGGAGGTCGACGTTTACCATTCGGAGGCCGACCATGTAGCTTCCAACACTGATCTTTCGTGTGCCATGGTTTTTTACAGTGTTCACAAACTGGAGGAGGTTTCCCATTCTGCTTGTTTCCAGTTGTACTAGTTATTGTTGCGTTGAACGCAGCTGAGTCAGTAATGGAGGTACCCACAGTATTCATAGCACTCGTTCTATCTTCCTCAAGCCTAACTTCTGAACAGACTTCCATCAAGGTTAGTGTTGGTTTCTGTCCCAAAATTCGACTTCGTACAGCATCGAATTTGGAGTTTAAGCCGGCTAAGAAATCATATACTCGGTCAACTTCCTCAAGTTTGTAGTATTGAACTCCCCCACACGGACAATCCCAAACAAGTTCTCGACACAAATCCATTTCCTGCCAGATCAGAGACAATTTGTTAAAGTATGACGTGACATCCATAGTACCTTGTTTACATTCGTGGATTTGTTTCCGTAGTGTGTAGAGTCGAGAGGCGTTCTGTCTTTTGGAGTATAATTTCTGAACGGCATCCCAAATATCTCGAGCTGTGACAGCATACAGTAAGAGTTTTCCAATTTGAGGTTCCATACTGTGAATTAAAAGTGACCGGAGTAAGGAATCCTCTCCTTTCCAAATGCGCTCTTGCGGATCTCCTAGTCTGGGTTTCGGTATGTCGCTAGTTAAATACCTGAATTTGTGACGCCCTTCAAGAATCATTTTTACCGACTGAGACCAGGAGAAGTAATTTTGGCCATTCAATTTTTCACCAACAGTCAGCCCAGTGGAATTACCTATTGGACCAGACAAATAAGGTGCCGGTGTATTGGTTGGGATTGTAGTTACTGGATGCATTGGATACAACGGTAAATCTGACGGGATACTTGAATTTATTGCACTTTGACCCATATGAGTAGAAGCACTCAGTGTGGCCCCAAGAGCGGCGATTTGTTGCTGAAAATTTGCTTGAAGATCGGTGAGTTGTTGTTGAAGAGAAAGTGTTGAAGAGAAACCACTAGATTCGGCAACAGCGGTCGGAGCCGAGAAGAAATCACCAGATCTGGTGGTAGCCGCAGTGGTCTGAGGGTGATCGAATCACGGCTGCCCATGAAACTCAGAAGAATTTCCTACCTCCACAAATGGTGATTGTGTAGCAGCGCCGGACAGAGGGAGGTGCCGATCGGGGTTAGACGCAAAACTCACCTCCACGAAGTGCGGCTGTGCAGCGGAGACGACCGACGGGAAACGCAGATTGGGATGGCCGGCGACTTGTTGGTAGATCTGAATAGCAGATCTGTAGTTCTCAGTCGGTGGATGGATCCGAGGAGGCGCGACTTTAGGGTTTTCCCACTGCGGCAGTAGACTCTGAAAAAAGGCGGCGGCAACGTTTGGGTTGAGCGATCGGAGATATTGGTGGATGGCGGCTTGGACGGCGGACTCCGTGGTGGCGGCAGCGGCGGCGGACTCTATCGGCGACGGTGGCCAGATCTTGCCTAGGGTTATTTTCGTCAGTGACGGCTAGGGTTTCTAGAGTTTCCTCACCATGATCTGATACCATATTGAAAGAGAGAAGGAAAATAACACAAAGGTGTACGTGGAAAACCCTAGAACAGGGAGAAAAAACCACGATAGAACTTTCTCTGTTTTATTTATTTTTGATACAATCAAAGAATTACAAGAGGAAAGAATAAATAGAGAAAAAAAACTTAAACAAGGAAAAGATATTGGAAACGTATAAAAGGAAAGAACTAAATTCTAAAATATCTCCCAAATATTTTCCTTTTTCAACAGGAAGAAAGAATCCCAAACATGACTTATAAACTTATAATGCCAGAGAATATAGTCTAGGTTTTCCTTTGCCTTCCGGCAAAGAATACAATAGAAAGGACCAACAAGTGAGGGCATCTTCCTCACGAGCCGATCCATCATATTAGCATGACCATGCAAAACTTGCCAAGTAAAGAACCTCACCTTCCTAAGGATCTTAATCCTCCAAAGCACTGAAAAGACTGACACGCCTAAGGGAGAAGAATCAACCAAACTACAAAAGAAGATTTACATGAGAACCCCTCCAAAGGATTGGGACTCCAAATCGTCACATTTCTTCTAGAGTAAAGAAAGCGGCCACATTCGTCGCTTTCCTATTGGAAAGAGAGCGAAAAAACTAGAAAGAACAAGAACAAGAGCTTTAGACCATGCAAGAAAGTCAACAACAAAATGAATTTTTAGCAAGTACAAATGATAAACATGAGGAAACAAAGTACAAAGGGTTCTCTTCCCCACCCAATAATTCCCAAAAGTATGCATCCCTCCCCTCACCCACCACACAATAGACTAGGTGAACAAAAGAAGGGAGCTCTTTCGATATTAGCCCTAAGGTTTTGGAGGAGTGTGCTATATAAACTCTCTAACACTACTCGCGCCTCTGAATCTGTAATCTGATATTTTCTCTTTAATAATAAACTGTTAGTGCACCACGTAAATTTTTGTATCGATTCTCTATTGTTTACGTTTATTCTATTTATTTTTTAATGTCGACTTCTAACAAATTTTGATAATTTAATATCAAACTTTCATACATATTACTAACTTATGCTATTTTACATTTGATCGAGCAGACAGTTGTACGGAAGTTTGCAAGATGTGTTGGTTCCTCAAATGTTCATGGAGCACACAACTCGTAGGGTCCTCACTATGGAATGGGTAAAGGTACTATTGCTTGACTGACCTTCGAGATATGAAACAAGTCTTGGACATATTACTTGACATACCCATAAGATTGGGGCTGGCAAAATTATCCCTCTGTAGGAATTTTTTATTCCAATCTTGTCTAATTTCTTTATTTTTAATTATTATTTGTAAGGTGAATCTTGATATTTTGAAGCCGACTATTTTTTATATTCTTGACTTTTGTAAGTTTAACATTACTAAATTTTATGAGAGGAAAATAAGAGGTGGTAGATTATTTGCTTAGGCTAACCACGTTTTCTCTTTAAATAAAAACTAAAATTTCCATTTATCGTTGCAATTAGGATTATTGCTCACTTATCGTCCATATTGTTTCTATAGGGCCAGAAGTTAACAGCAGTGAAGGATCTTTACTTAGTGGAGGTTATTCTCAATACTAAATGAAATTCTACAACTAAACTATATGTTTCTCGAGTAATCTTCTTGTGTATCATTTCTTTTTGCAATATCTAAATATGATCTTTTTCCTAGTCCCAAACAGGTTGGGGTATACTGCTCCTTCAATCAACTTCTAGAATATGGATTCTATCACGCTGATCCTCACCCTGGAAATCTTCTTCGCACCTCTGATGGAAAACTAGCTTATTTAGGTATTATCATTAACTATATCATCTTATGATGCTACTTTTGGTGAGCTTGATTGTTGTAGATCTTAAGTTCTTGCCCCATCGCTACCTGAAATTTGATATTTTTAGTTTATGAAGTGTTTTTCCAGTTTCATTTTCTTTTAATTTATCATTGTCCAAACAAATAATATCCATCTCTTTCTTTTTCTCTCATAATTTTATAACAAAAACAAAACTTTTCATTGGGAAAATGGAAAGAGACTAGTGTTCAAAATATACAATCTCCTCAAGGGAGAGAAAAGAGGAAAGACAAAGATTACATTGGACAAAAAAGATATCCCAATGTTTTTTTTTTTTTTTTTTTGAAAAGGAAATGATATTTTTCATTGTTATAATGAATTAACAATGAAAAGAGACTAATGCTCCAAAATACAAGTCATCCAATTAAAAAGAAAAATAGAAGAGGCAAACACAAATGATGAAGAGTACAAGCCAACTAAGATGAAAGGATTACAACTAAGAAAAGCACCAAAAACTTAGAAAGAAAGCCCTCATAAGAAGCTAAGAGACAAAATGGAATGTCATGAGTATGAAATTTGGAACATATTTCGAAGTTTTCTGTAACCGAGCAGGTAAATCACCACTTCGACCCCTAAGGTCAATGGTTCACATCTCCGCCCCGCATTTGTTGAACTCAAATACAACTTCTCTGTTGCTTTCAAAAGTATAAAATTATCTTTACGCCATCAAATAAGTAAACATCATATTTATTACTTAAAAATAATTTTAATATAGAAAAAACATCAATGTTTAGTGAAATTTCATATTATTTGAACCAATAACATTTTCATGATTATTGTCAACTTTTTGTTTCAGACTTGAACCAGCTTCCGTTGCCCAACTTTTTTATCATGTTCAACTATATTTTTTCTTTTACATGCTAACAATGATAGACCATATATCTTGATGAGTTAATATTTATACACCTGCTGCACTGCCAGATTTTGGTATGATGGGTGAATTTAAACAAGAGCTTCGCGATGGATTTATTGAAGCTTGTCTCCATCTTGTAAATCGTGATTTTGATGCATTAGCCAAGGATTTTGTCACACTTGGGTATCGTGGCTTTTCCCTCTACTTGTTTCCTGTTAAAGATAATTCTTTGATACTTGACTTTTTGGGGTGGCATTTTTCTTGTCTTTATAGGCTTCTTCCACCAACTGCAGATAAACAAGCAGTCACACAGGCATTAACAGGTTTCCCGTTTTTCTCTAAAAATTTCATGGACAAATTGTTTTCTTGGGTTTGATGGTAATTTTCTAAAAGGTTATCATGGATGAGGTGTGAATCTCACGTATATTTTGGGTGCAGCTGTATTCCAAAATGCTGTTTCCAAAGGAGTAAGAAGTATTAGCTTTGGCGACCTTCTGGGAAACCTAGGAACCACAATGTACGCTATTTCTTGACACTTACCATCCAAATCATTGTCTCAGTTTCATTATTCTTTGAAGTTCTAATCAGGGTGCAATATAAAATTTATTCATCCAATGTACAAGTCTAGGTTAAAAAATGAAGAAAAATTAGTGTATAGTGTGTTGTAAATTACTTCCAAAGTTTGGGTATGGTGAGTTTCTCTTGCATTTTAAAAACTTTGGAAGTCAAGATATATACTATGTGGACATATACTTCAGAAGTATTAATTTCTGGATGGTGGACACATTCTCACTTAAAAATTTTGTAGGGCTCCGATTGACATTTTTGAAAATTTTCTTACAGGTATAAATTCAAATTCCGTATACCTTCATATTTTTCTCTCGTCATTAGGAGGTTAGTCATACTTATTTTGTGAGATATGTAATTTGGCATAGTTAAAACTATTAGCATTATGTTATCTAAACTTTTATGTACGAGGTGATGTAAATAATGTGAATCATTTTTCGTTCACTTGGTATAACATCTAAAATCATTGGTTTAAACTTCTCTTTCATTGATGGATGTAGCCTTGCAGTACTGGAGGGAATTGCTGTCAGCTTTAACCCAAATTACAAAGTTTTGGGCAGTACATATCCATGGATTGCTAGAAAAGTACTGACTGATAATTCACCCAAGCTCAAGTCCTCCCTGATATCCCTGCTTTATAAAGTGAAACATCCTTTGCTTTGTAAATAAATTTTTTATGCATTTGTTCATTAAATTCTAGTCTTTTCAAATATAACATGAAGCATTCAATTGGTTCATTTTATCTGTCTTCATGATAGGAAGGAGTTTTCAGGATCGATCGTTTGGAGTCTCTGATTACAGAGGTGAGATTTTCTATTTATTGTATCTGTCAAATTATAATTTACAACTACTTTTTGTATATCTTATTTCCTTATTTGTATTTATCTCTTAATTAGTAATTATTTCCTTGTATGATATTTTCTGTAATGTGTTACATTTTCCTTCCGAGCTTGTTTCGTTGTAATTTCTATTCTAATGTGTGTGTGTATATATTACAATAATAATGTTCTTATGGCAGTCACTTCGTGCTAGAATGGAGAAGTCCTCACTGAGACAAGATTTAGAGATTCAGAGTAATAGGGTAGTAGTCAAGGAAGTCCTTTCCTTTGCACTGTCTGAGAAAGTATGAACTAGCTTTTTTTTTTTTTTTTTTTTTTTTTTTTTTTTTT
>QLSR01000005.1:6824078-6837830 GCA_031780015.1 Citrullus colocynthis | reverse complement strand
GTTTTTTTTTTTTTTTTTTTTTTTTTTTTGTCTTCATTTGAGTAATATCTCCAAAGTATTCCTTTATGATGAGTAACTTTAATTTTCTTTTTTTTCGTTTTTCTTTCTAAATATCAAACATATTATACAGGGGTCCTTCCTAAGAGATTTACTTCTCCAGGAAATAGCTAAGGTAAATTTTTTGCATATACATGCTCTCTCCTTACACCTAAGAGATTGTAAGAAAATTTTGGCTAGACAGAAGATGTACTCATTATTTGAATTTGATAGAAGTCTATCACAGATACACAGTGAAATTTTTCTATATTTGTAACTAGTTTGATATTTTTTCCATTTATAATAATTACACAGTGAAATTTTTCTATATTTGTAACTAGTTTGATATTTTTTCCATTTATAATAATTTACCAGAAAAGAATGTCATTTTACTACTAAAATTTTCTCATGTGTCTCTAATCTACTAATATTTTAATGAACTCATCTGAAAAATTCTAAGACTCTTAATATATTCATCCATTCGTACAAAAGCTGCTGCCAAATACCAATAGTCAATTATCAAGATATCTTATAGCTCATTTTCTGTAACCTTTGCAAATGATATTATGGGCAGTACACATGTTTTTGGTTTTCTTTATTGGAGGTGTTGTACGTCTACTTATCTAGGCAGTCACATGGTCCATGTGAATATTTTATACTATGATGTAGTTATAAATCGGTATAGTTTTCTCTATGATGAATTCTTAGCCAAATGATGAAGAGAAAGGATTTATTTATGGTCTCCTATGACTGATATCTGACACATACCATCTTTCCTTTTTTTCTTCGTTTTTTCCTTTTCTTTTCCTTTCTTCTTCTTTTTGGGTGTTTGTGGTGGATGGATAATTGTCAGGGTTTGGATGCATTGGGATTAGCAACATTAGATTCCATAAATTCTGTGACTGCCACAAGGATACCGTTTGGCTCTTCAGTTTCGGTCTCTATGATGACCAAAGAAGATGTGAACAACTTGAGAACATTGGGTCGCCTTATACTCTTGCTCTCAGGATCTCAGGAAAATCCTTCCAACCAGGTTGGTAATTCTTTACTATTATTACTAACATGACTAGAAAAGTAAGAATTAGCAGACAAAACTAAGCCCTTTTATAAAAGAAAATAAAAGAAACTGTTGTTTATGCAAAACAGAAATCAAGTTTACAGCTATATCGTGTGTTTGTTGAGTGAGGAGAGAGAGCTGAACGAGTATCTTTATTTTTTGTAATGTCGTCCTAATTCCTTTGGCTATCTCAGTGATCCTAAAGAAGTGCAAAAAGGGGTAAAAAAAGACCTCGAACTGAACAAAGGAGTTTTTAAAATGATACTAAGCTTTTACCCGAAACTTTCCTTTGTAAGTTTAGCAATACCATGTGTCAGGTTGTCCATCCAAATCAGGAGTACATGAAATTTTTCTATCATGAAATGCACTCCATTTGTGGTTTAATACAAAACCTAGTAAAATACTCAAGAGAAATCTAGATTATTTGATTCTATTTTTCTTTTATGACCTATAAAGTCTGTCATATACTGATTACCAAAAAACTCCCAGCTACAAATCAAATTTGTAACCTATTATACTCAATGATCTAGCCTGTAATCTTATATCAGAGCTGACGCTAACTTGTTGACCCTCTTTGCTAGATGATTTTGCAGGGAGGTAATAAGAATCAGTTTACGGGTTTGGATGAAGCGTCTGTACGGGAAGTTTTATCTGTACTTTCTGTTATTCCTGAGGTATGGATTTGAAATATGCTCTTCTATTTACCATTTTATAGTGTATAGTGTCAATATGTCTTTATAACTTCACATTTATTATTGGTCATAAAAAATTCCTGAAGGCTTAATCATTCTGGTTCTAAAATATACCATCTTAGACTTGCTATTTGATCAACTCCCAAATTAGTAAGATAGTTAAACAGAAGTAAGGAAACATCTAGTCCAGTCATCATTAGTCCTGACATTACATATGATTAGTCCACATGTTCGTTCGTCTCGTGCTATATGTTAGAAATGCAATAATAACTTATTATGTGCTTTAGCTTTGTTTGTTTCTCCAATATCTAGGAATCCGGTCTAAAAATGGTAAACCAAAGAGGTACCATTTTGTTAAGGTTTAGGCTTAGATGAATCATCCAAATTTTGAATCGTCATAACTTGGGAGGCTCGGTATCTCTTGAATTTTTAGCCTGGCAATTTTTCTAGTTGTTGGACTCAAAACAAGGTTAAGTAATTTAGGGGAAAATACAATTTTGAGTGTAGTTTCTATTTAGTCTCAAAATTTCAAAGTGTTACATTTTTAATCATACATTTTGACTTTAGTTTTCATTTGGTCCCCAGGTTTAAAAGTTTTAGTTCTACCTATAAGTTTTGAATTTAGTTTCTATTTAGTCCTTAGGTTTTTGTATTTTACACTTTTATCTCTTAAGTAACTAATGTTCACTTTTGCTCTATCGTGTTACTGTTAACTTTCAATTAATTAATTAAAAATAATTATGATGTAATTTTTCCATTTAATTTGAATAGTGACCGAAAATTAATGAAAACTAATTTAATTGTTTTGAATTGGTTAATAGAAAATGAACGCAAATAACTAAAACTGTGAGGGTAAGGTTGTAAACTTTTGAAACCTATGGACCACAAAACTCAAGGTTAAAAGTGTAACATTTCACAATCTAAAGACCAAATGGAAACTAAAATCAAAATTTAGAATAACCGTATAATATATTGAAACCTGTTGAAAAAGGGAAATATTTGGGAGATATTTTAGAATTTATCTCTTTCCTTATATATGTTTTCAATATTTTTTCCTTGTTTAAGTTTTTTATCTCTATTTATTCTTCCCCTTGTAATTCTCTGATTGTATCAAACAAATAAATAAAAGAGAAACTTTTATCGTGGTTTTTTCCCAAATCTAGGGTTTTTCCACATACACCTTTGTGTTATTTTTCTTTCTCTCTTTCAATATGGTATCAGGGCAAGGTGAGGAAACCCTAGCCGTCACTGACGAAAATAACCCTAGGCAAGAACTGCTGCCACCGCCGCCGACGGGATCCGCCGCCGCTGCCACCACCACAGAATCCGCCGTCCAAGCTGCAATCCACGAGTATCTCCGGTCGCTCAACCCAAACGCTGCCGCTGCCTTCGTTCAGAGCCTACTGCCGCTGCTCAACCCAAACCCTAACGCCGCGCCTCCTTGAATCGACCAGCCGCCATCTGAGAACGTCGGACCCGCTACTCAGATCTACCGACAAGCCGCCGGCCATCTTGATTTGCGCCTCCCGTCGACCGTATCTGCTGCACAGCCGCACGTCAAGGAGTTCAGATCTGCGTCTAACCACGATATTCTGGGCAGCAGACCGTTTGCGGAGATCGGGAGTTCTGGGCAGCCGAGATCTGCGTCTAACCCCAGATCTGCGTCGAATCGACCGTTTGCAGAGATCGGGAGTTCGTCCGGGTGTTCTGGGCAGCCGAGAGTTGATGCCGGTGCCGGCATTCCTTCGACCACCGCGGCTACCACTGAATCTAGTGGTTTCTTTTCAACACTTTCTCTTCAACAACAACTCGCCGCTCTTCAAGCAAGTTCTCAACAACAAATCGCTGCCCTTGGAGCCACACTGAGTGCTTCTACTCATATGGGTCAAAGTGCAGTAAATTCGAGTATCCCGTCAGATTTACCGTTGTATCCAGTTCATCTAGTAACTACAATCCCAACCATTACACCAATACCTTATTTGTCTGGTCCAATAAGTAATGCCACTGGACTGACTATTGGTGAAAAATTGAATGGCCAAAATTACTTCTCCTGGTCTCAGTCGGTAAAGATGATTCTTGAAGGGCGTCACAAATTCGGGTATTTAACTGGCAACATACCAAAACCCAGACCAGGAGACCCGCAAGAGCACATTTGGAAAGGAGAGGATTCACTACTCCGGTCACTTTTAATTCACAGTATGGAACCTCAAATTGGAAAACCCTTACTGTATGCTGCCACAGCTCGAGATATTTGGGATGCCGTTCAGAAATTATACTCCAAAAGACAGAACGCCTCTCGACTCTACACACTGCGGAAACAAATCCACGAATGTAAACAAGGTACTATGGATGTCACATCATACTTTAACAAATTGTCTCTGATATGGCAAGAAATGGATTTGTGTCGAGAACTTGTTTGGGATTGTCCGTGTGGGGGAGTTCAATACTACAAACTTGAGGAAGTTGACCGAGTATATGATTTCTTAGCCGGCTTAAACTCCAAATTCGATGCTGTACGAAGTCGAATTTTGGGACAGAAACCAACACTAACCTTGATGGAAGTCTGTTCAGAAGTTAGGCTTGAGGAAGATAGAACGAGTGCTATGAATACTGTGGATACCTCCATTACTGACTCAGCTGCGTTCAACGCAACAATAACTAGTACAACTGGAAACAAGCAGAATGGGAAACTTCCTCCAGTCTGTGAACACTGTAAAAAACCATGGCACACGAAAGATCAGTGTTGGAAGCTACATGGTCGGCCTCCGAATGGTAAACGTCGACCTCCAAACAACAAACCTAATCAGGCCTTGATAAGTGACTCGGAACCATGTCGTCAAGAGAACTACCCAGCTGACAATGGTACCACTACTCTTGGGGCAATTGCACATTCAGGTATTTCTCCATCCTTGAGTTGACTCAGCGTTACTGGCCAGAAACCCTGGATTCTTGATTCAGGAGCTACGGATCATTTGACTGGAACTTCTGACGATTCCTATCTTATCATCCATGTGCTGGTAATGAAAAGATTCGAATTGCTGACGGGACACTTGCCCCTGTTGCCGGCAAGGGTCATATTTCTCCTTTCGATGGTTTAATATTACAGAATGTCCTGCATGTTCCCAAAATCTCATATAATCTACTGTCTGTGAGTAAGATAACCAGAGATTTAAATTGTCGTGTAGCTTTCTCACCCGATGATGTTCTCTTTCAGGACTTGAGCTCGGGGAAGACGATTGGCACTGCCCAGCACAATAGGGGACTCTATTTCCTTAATAATAATACTTCCTCTAGGCAAAGTTCTAGGACTAGTTTGTTATCTTCCTATTTTTCAACTTCTGAAACTGACTGTATGTTATGGCATTTTCATCTTGGCCATCCCAATTTCCAATATATGAAATATTTATTTCCTCATTTGTTTAACAAGGTTGACATCTCCTCTTTATCTTGCGATGTGTGTATTCGAGCAACACAACACAGAGTCTCCTTCCCGTCTCAACCTTACAAACCCTCTCAACCTTTCACCCTTATTCACAGCGATGTTTGGGGCCCCTCGAGGATTACCACGTCGTCAGGTAAACGTTGGTTTGTTACCTTCATTGGTTTGTTACCTCGTCTTACTTGGGTCTTCCTTCTAACAGATAAGTCTGAAGTTTCATCCGTTTTCCAACAGTTTTAAACCACCATTGAAACTCAGTTTAATGCCAGAATTGCCATTCTTCAGAGTGACAATGGTCGTGAATTCCTCACTACTACCCTCCGAGCGTTCTTATCCACTAAAGGTATCGTTTACCAGAGCTTATGTGCCTATACGCCCCAACAAAATGGAGTGGCTGAAAGAAAAAACCGTCATCTTCTTGAAGTTGCCCGGTCTCTTATGCTTTCAGCCTCTCTTCCATCTTACCTATGGGGAGATGCCGTATTGACTGCAACCCATCTTATAAATCGGATGCCTTCTCGCGTTCTCCACTTCCAAACCCCTCTTGACTACCTAAAATTGTCTTATCCCACCACTTGCCTTATATCTGATGTTCCTCTCCGCGTGTTTGGATGTACAGCATTTGTCCACAGCTTCGGTCCAAACCAGACTAAATTCTCCCATCGGGCCCAGAAATGTGTCTTTGTTGGATACCCCCTCCACCAGCGTGGTTATAAATGTTTCCATCCCACTTCCCGAAAATACTTCATCTCTATGGATATCACTTTCCTAGAAGATCAACCTTTTTTTTCCGTTAGTCCTCTTCAGGGGGAGAGCATTAATGAAGAGACTAACTATCCAAATTCCCTTTCTGAACCAAATTCCCTTTCTGAACCTACTCTAACAACTCACGACACTATCCTACCCACCAGACAAGTCCCATGGATAACGTACTACAGCAAAAATCTTAGAAAGGAAATAACGGCCCCTAAGGATGTGCTGGCTCCGATCCAATCATCCGAACCGACACAAGCCCAAGGTACAACTGATCCTGAAAATAATACTACTTGTGTTGAAAATGTCTGTGTTGAAAACGATATTGTGGACCTGACAAAACTTTCGGCAGAAGAAGGTAAAGATGATATGACAGCAAATAACCAGGTTGCTGAGAATGAGGCAGTGTCAACAACAGTTGAGGAGAATGAAAAAGGGATAGAACCCCAAAACCCTACTGGAGAAGAGCCCGACAAGACAGGAGAGGGTGATACCAATCTAGACCTGCCCATTGCATTAAGAAAGGGCACAAGATCTTGCACCAGGTATCCTATGTACAACTTCCTCTCCTATAATGATTTGTCTTCTAGGTTCAAAGCATTTACTGTTAGTCTTGATACTGTAACCGTACCGAAAAACATATATGCTGCTATGGAAATCCCTGAATGGAAGATTGTTGTTATGGAAGAAATGAGAGCTCTTGAGAAAAATCATACTTGGGAACGTGTTGCTCTTCCGAAAGGGCATAAACGAGTTGGATGTAAATGGGTATTCACAAAAAAGTATAAATCTGACGGAACTCTTGACAGATATAAAGCCAGGCTTGTAGCGAAAGGATTCACTCAGACTTTTGGGATAGACTATTCCGAGACCTTTTCTCCTGTCGCAAAGTTGAACACAATCAGAGTCCTTCTGTCAGTTGCAGTAAACAGAGATTGGCCTCTCTATCAGCTAGATGTGAAAAACGCCTTTTTGAATGGTGATCTAGAAGAAGAAGTGTATATGAGCCCCCCTTCTGGCTTTGAAGACAAATTTGATCGATGTGTGTGCAAACTTAGAAAGGCCTTGTATGGATTAAAACAGTCACCAAGAGCATGGTTTGAGAGATTCACTACTTTTGTTAAATCCCAAGGCTTCACTCAAGGACACTCTGACCATACCCTATTTACAAAAAGGTCTGTCTCAGGTAAGATTGCGGTTCTGATTGTATACGTCGATGACATCGTTTTATCTGGAGATGATACTGCTGAAATCAACAAGTTAAAACAGAAAATGGCAGACGAATTGAAATTAAAGACCTAGGAAATCTAAAGTATTTTCTTGGGATGGAGGTAGCAAGATCAAAAGAAGGTATCTCAGTTTCTCAACGCAAATACACTCTTGATTTACTGAAAGAAACAGGTATGACCGGATGCAGGCCTGCTGACACTCCGATCGAGTCTAATGCAAATTTGGGAGAGTCTATTACCAAAGTTCTTGTTAATAAAGAGAGATATCAATGTCTAGTTGGGAGACTAATTTACTTAGCACACACTAGACCAGATATCTCCTATGCTGTCAGTGTTGTGAGTCATTTTATGCAAGCTCCCTACGAAGAACACATGGAAGCTGTAAACAGGATTCTAAGGTATTTGAAGAGCACACCAGGAAGAGGATTGATGTTTAGAAAATCCGACAGAAAATACATCGAAGCCTATACAGACTCTAACTGGGCGAGATCAGTAATTGATAGAAAATCTACATCTGGGTATTGCACCTTTGTGTGGGGTAACTTTGTAACTTGGAGAAGTAAGAAGCAAAGTGTAGTTGCTAGAAGTAGTGCTGAAGCAGAATACAGAGCTATGAGTCATGGAATCTGTGAAGAAATCTGGTTGAAGAAAGTTCTATCTGATCTTCACCAAAGCAGTGAACTACCAATGAAACTCTATTGTGACAATAAGGCTGCTATTAGCATTGCAAACAACCCAGTTCAGCATGATAGAACAAAACATGTGGAGATCGATAGGCACTTTATAAAGGAGAAATTGGAAAACGGAAGCATTTGCATTCCGTATATTCCTTCCAGTCAACAAGTTGCAGATGTTCTTACCAAAGGGTTGCTTAAGCAGAATTTTGATGCGTGTGTAAGCAAGATGGGTCTAATTGACATTTACGTTCCATCTTGAGGGGAGTGTTGAAAAAGGGAAATATTTGGGAGATATGTTAGAATTTATCTCTTTCTTATATATGTTTTCAATATTTTTTCCTTGTTTAAGTTTTTTATCTCTATTTATTCTTTCCCTTGTAATTCTTTGATTGTATCAAACAAATAAATAAAAGAGAAACTTTTATCGTGGTTTTTTCCCAAATCTAGGGTTTTTCCACGTACACCTTTGTGTTATTTTTCTTTCTCTCTTTCAATAAAACCTAAGAACCAAATGAGTTTAAATCCATCTTTGCTTAAGCGACTTTTTATTTTTCTTTTTGTGGCGAATCGTCTATCATTTAATGTTTACCAATCTCCCTTTGATGCCTTTTATAATGATAGCTCCCCCCAGAATCACAGCAACAAATACTTAACCTACCAGTAGAGGTTGCAAGACGTTTGATTTCCCGTGTTACTGCAAGAACCCTTAGAAGGTTGTGGAGCTGAGTAACTACTTGAATATGATGGGACAGAAAATGTAATCTAATATACAAAAAATATAATGTCCAAACTGTCTTCATTCATACTACACTGCTTACAGAACCAAATTCTACTCAGAACAAAAAATATATGCTATTGGGAAAATTTACCCTTCATTTAGTTTTGGCTCATAACTTTGTTTTAGAATATGGACTAGTGATACCCAAGTGCCTAGTTTATTTACTTTTACTGTCAAGTCGAAGAATGAAATGTTAATTTGGCAAGTATTTGAACTATTAAATTGTCTTACTATTGGTTTAATGAAGAGTATGGTTTGTGCTTATGTCTGACTGATGTTGGGAAAGGTAATAGTTTTTTACGGCCTCTCTCTGTTGGTCCTGGTTTTAGATTTCGTGTAACATTTTTATATGTTCATGGGTTTGATATAAACATAAAAGAAAAGTGGTTTATATTTATGACGATGGTTTATATTTATGATGACGACTGATATATGGAAATTGTTTATAGGAATTGATAAACATTTTGAATATGTTATAATCTCTTCACATTTGTACAAATTGAATGTCTTTGTGTTGTCTTTAGGAAGTTTTTAGTCTTCCTTGGAACGTAATGGTTCTCATAACTATTATTGCTCCTCCAGGGTTACCCGGGTTTAATAAGGCTTGAAACATGAGAACCTATGTAGTTTAGGTTGCGGACTTAGAATCATTCAGGCTTGACTAGATCACATCCTTGTCTTGCGATATTTGATCGTCAAGTAATTTAAGTTCAGGAGTTTTTATGAGATTGAGTTGTTATTTGATCCAACCCTCAATTGTTTCCAAACATTTTGGTATTAGAGTTTTATAAGTAGTATCGGATTTATATTTTCTTTTTTTTTTTATATCTCTTTCATTCGATTTTGAATTTGTTGTTCATCCATTTTGTTTAGTATAAAAAAAGAAAACAAAATATATGTGTGCAAATACATGGGAGCACTTACTAGTATTTACCCCTCGATATTAGTACTTGTTTAGAAGTGATGTTAAAATTACTTTTGTCATGTTCAACACTTTTAATTATACAAAATCAATTCAATATTTAATTTTATATTTTTAAACGCAATTTTCATATTATTAAAATTGATTTTATATGGCTAAAAATACTTTTGGAGTGCCTTTGAAATGACAAAAGTTTTAACCATTTCATAATCTCCCTAATATAGTGATTTAGTTAATGATAATCCTAATCAAAATAATTTCTTTCACTGATAGTAATTCTGCTTAACATTAAATATATATTGTTAACACTATAGGTTTAATTAATTTGTAAAGAAATTCAATTAGCGTGCGTTATTTCGTTTGATGATATCCAATGGTAAATCTAGGGCATGCCAGAAGTGAAATTGATTGGTATTTTTATCCCAACATAATTATAGATTTTGCTAGAAATCACAATTATCTATTTTTCCAAGTTATATTTCAGTGTGGGTGATTTTTGGACTAACTAGTTTTAAAAACAAGTGAAATCATTATAAATGTAAAAAATATCAAATTATTTACAAAATTATACTTGTCTAATCGCGATAGACTATTGTAGTCTATATAAACAGCAAAAATTTTCTATATTTGTTTCAAATAATGCATGTTGTATCTTTTATTTTACTATTTCTATTATTAAAAAAAAGATCTAATAACCTCTACAAATAGCTTTATTAGTATTCTACCAGTGTATACCATACTAATGCATCAACCTTTCCTTACTATTAGGGTCGTTTATTTATTTTTATTTTTATTTATTATTATTTTTTTAAGATAGATAATCCGATTAACTAGATGCCTGAAATTATAGATGTCCTGTTTTGGATAGATGTATTTATTTTGTAGGATTTCTTCCGAAAATGTCTTAAATTTACCTCATGTTCCAAAAATGTCCTTACGACTATTTATTATTTTATAATTAATTTAATATAAATTGGACTTATAATAACATATTTGTTTTTTCATTTGAGTTTCTTTTTAAATTAATATAGTTTTATTATTTTATTTGTTATTTTGTCACCGAAATAATATATTTTCATTTAAGATTTTTATAAAATAAATATTAATTTGAATATCTTTTTATCTAGAAGAGCTAAAGAAAGTGGAATAAATAGTGGACAATATTTGTTTTAGTTATAAATGAAAAATAAAGAATCGATTGTTTTCAAATATAACAAAATGAGTCGAACGAGCTAAACCATTTACAAATTTTTGTAAATAGTTTGATATATTTTCTATTTTTAATAATTATATATATATATATATATATATATATATATATATATATATATATATATATATAAATATATATATATATATATATATATATATATATATATATATATATATATATATATGAAAAAGAAGGATTAAAAAGGTAAAAAGAGGATACCTCAACATGAGAATTCAAAAAACCTATGTTTCAAGAGTGCTTAAAACTCTCAAGATGCCCTCTGTTAGGGCATCCTAGAATGCCCAAAAATCTCCAGATGCCTGAACATTTTATATTACCATAAAACAAACGTGGTAATTTAGATGCTAGATTCCACCAAACAAATGACTCCTTGATATATTCATCAAAATCATTTACTACTATTCAACGAAATTGCCAAAGTAGTGGATAGAAAAAGAAATAAAAATAAACAAAGTAACAAAAATTGCTAAAAGAAGAATAAAAATGATATCTTCATAACCCAAGGATCGCTGTTAATAGTAAATAACTTGCATTATAAACTTGTGCCACTTAACAAAACTATTCTCTACAAAAAAAAATACTCAGAGATACTAATGTTTTCATATTTTACAATTATTTTTAGTTTTTTTTTCTTTTTTTTTTTTTTCTTTTTTTTTTATCAATTTTTTGTCAATTTCTTTTTTTACAAGGTTCAAAAATTGTCATTTCCAGATTCATAAGGATATGCATCTTTGCCACAGTCTAACAGCTCCTATAAATACCCATAAGATGGCAAATAATGCTCCTACAACAGAAAAGAGAAAGAACCCACCCTTTCTGCTCCTTCCACTTCTCCTACTCCTAAGAGATGAAGAATCGATTGCAGAAACCGTCATGCTTACTCTCCACCTATTGAAGCTCGATATTCGATCAAAGGAATGGTTAACCAGACTGTTTTCTGCAGCTGACGCAGGGGTAGTAGGTATAGATTCAACAAAGGCCCAGAGAGCGGAAGAGACGCGCCGACCAGAGTTGTCCTCCCCTACTTCATTTTGTTTTGTTTCAGCAACAAAATTTGAAGAGTCACACAACACACCTATATATATTGCCATAAACTACTATATTAGCAACTAATTCATGCTATAGATTTATAGAATTGCGAAGCACTGGGAAATTTATCGTTTTCCATGAGGAGAGATATTCCGCCCTATACCTGAAGTTCGATGCAATTCTGATAAAGCTAAGCCATTTATGGGTGAATCATGCATAGGCATTTGATTGTCGACCTGGCTGGCGTTTGCACAATTGGGATTGGATTGAATCTGACCATCCATGTGGTTTGCCACATTATTCACATTTTCATTCTCGTATAAATTTGGAGCAGTTCCATACTCGAAAGGACCCAAATCATTCAGAAACATGGCCGCATCATGGAATTGATCGAGGTGGTACAGACCATTTAACTCTTCAAACTGCATGTTCCCAGATCCAGATGGTTTTTCAGTATTTGATAGATTAAATGCAGGACCATCAAGATCGTTTATTTCCAGAAAATCATCCTCAAATAGAACACTAGCTAGTTCAGAAATGTTGGGTGCAGATTTGGCCTCATGATTCTGGAATGGATGCAATTGAGAGATATCTGAGTTGATGAAGTCACTTTCAAGCGCATTACTTGGCTGCTGCTCGGAATTAGACACTTCAACTGATCTAGGAAGGATGTGCTCTTGTGAACGTAGGTCAATGGTACTCAAAGATTCGTCTTGACCAGCACCCTACCAAGAAATAAAAAAGAAACTAGAAGTTAATATCTCATCATATATTCCCTCGAGGTGTATCACGTAAATATTGGTTAAATTACAAGTGTAATCCCTAAAATTTCAAAGTTGTGTCTACAAACTACATTAGTTAAGAGTGCTCATGTGGCACATTGACCGAACAATATAAAGATTATGTTTCAAATAAAAATTGCCACATTGGATGAAATGGGTCTACAATTGGGGTGGGCTTTAGGGTAATTGTTTGCCAAACAGGTTAATAAAATCCAGTCCAGGAAAATTTTCAGAACATGAAGGGTGAATTGATGATGGAAATCCCAGAACGGTTTCAGGGAAAATTGGGGGTGATGAGAAGTCAAAATGTTGGATTTTAATCGACTCTAGGGAGTGATTGAATTTTCAGAACTGTTTTGCCTCCATTTTCCTTGACACGGAAACGTGTTCTGCGGAGTAGGATCAACATCTATGAGAAGGAAAAGAAGAAAACGGCATTGGAGAGGAAGAAGATAAAGAAAAAAAGTCCAAAGCTTCATCCTCAATTTGTCCATCTTTTTGTCTTTGTTCATACATTCTTTTTCAAGGTCTTTCTGAAATTTGTGTATATCTTGCCTAGTTTTAGAAATATTTATTAGAAAATCAGAACAATTACAAATAGTTGTTCGTGATTGCGTTCGCGCTTCTCTTCTTCCTTCCTTTCTGCTTCATTTCCCTTTGTTTCCCACTTACGTTTCAATTAGTTCTGATTTTGTCATTGTGTGCTGAAATCCCACATTTGCTTCTCCTGAGCAGTTTAATAGATTCGCAATGAAACAAAATAGGTGCTTACTTTCTCCTTGGTGCTCTGAAATTTTACCCCAACCCTTCCCCAATGGCCTTTACCTATTTGGCAGAAAACAATGCCATAAAAGCACACCAAACCTGCCCCAGTTTTAAACCATCCCGATTATAGACCCATCTAAGTTTATCCCATATGTATGTCATTTGACACATAATCTTACATTGTACAGGTAGTGTAGTGTGTGCGACATAAGCTCTTAACTAATGTAGTTTGGTGGCGTTAATGGTACGGACCAATTAGACACAAAATCAAAAGTTTAAGGATCTATTAGACACCTTTTACCATTTAGGGAACTCTTAGACACAACACTAAAAATTTGGAAACTAAACTTGTAATTTAA
>QLSR01000005.1:6804656-6823544 GCA_031780015.1 Citrullus colocynthis | reverse complement strand
GTTACTTCTTAAGAAGAAAAAAAAAAAAAAAAAAAAAAAAAAGAAAAGAAAAAATCTTCTTAAGAATTATTAGACATATATGAACAAATCCACTACTGTATTTTCAACAGCATAGCAAACGGTAGCACTTAAAGCAACTAACCAGGGATAAGGAGTTGGCACAAGGATCAGCTTCTGGAAACTCAAATACGGCCTCATCAGTAATTTGTTTCATCCACATATCAAGATCATCAAATGAAAATTCTGTAGCTTGGCAAGTCTCTTTCTCAATAGCAGTGACATCCGTCTTCGGATTCTCAGCGGGTATCTCTTGATCATCAGAGTTATTAAAATCACAGAATTCGTCATCAACCCAGTCTTCTTCTTTAAATGGTGCTCCGTACTGCTCACCATTTTTCGGACCAGGTCCACTTTTCTTGAAGACCTTATAAACAGCATAATAGCTCTGAAATAAAAAATAGAAGAATTAAGCAAACAATAGATATACAAGGAAAGACTAACGGCATTGACAGAAGAGGAAAAAGCAATGAATGTGAGAACATCCTTACCTGCACATTTGTACATCTGCTCAGCTCCTCCTCGTCCATAGTGTATTCATGCATCACCCAGTTGGTACGCTCACCACTAGGGGCACGACCTTTGTAGAAAACCAACGTCTTCTTGATTCCTACAGTGCGAGAATTGCATGCCACGGTACGATCCTTACCAGTAGCTTTCCAATACCCATGTCTGGTTGCCCTATTTGATCTTGCCCCATTTGGGTACTTCCTATCTCTCGGACTGAAAAAAAACCATTGTCTATCACCAGTTTTTAGCTTAGAAAGCCCTGCATTTCATTCATTGGTTAGAACCTATATGATAAAAAAAAAAAAAAAAAAAAAAAAAAAAAAAAACATAAATAAAAAAAAAAAAAAAAAGAAAAAAAAAAAAAAAAAAAAAAAAAAAAAAAAACATAAATAAAAAAAAAAAAAAAAAGAAAAAAAAAAAAAAAAAAAAAAAAAAAAAAAAACATAAATAAAAAAAAAAAAAAAAAGAAAAAAAAAAAAAAAAAAAAAAAAAAAAAAAAACATAAATAAAAAAAAAAAAAAAAAGAAAAAAAAAAAAAAAAAAAAAAAAAAAAAAAAACATAAATAAAAAAAAAAAAAAAAAGAAAAAAAAAAAAAAAAAAAAAAAAAAAAAAAAACATAAATAAAAAAAAAAAAAAAAAGAAAAAAAAAAAAAAAAAAAAAAAAAAAAAAAAACATAAATAAAAAAAAAAAAAAAAAGAAAAAAAAAAAAAAAAAAAAAAAAAAAAAAAAACATAAATAAAAAAAAAAAAAAAAAGAAAAAAAAAAAAAAAAAAAAAAAAAAAAAAAAACATAAATAAAAAAAAAAAAAAAAAGAAAAAAAAAAAAAAAAAAAAAAAAAAAAAAAAACATAAATAAAAAAAAAAAAAAAAAGAAAAAAAAAAAAAAAAAAAAAAAAAAAAAAAAACATAAATAAAAAAAAAAAAAAAAAGAAAAAAAAAAAAAAAAAAAAAAAAAAAAAAAAACATAAATAAAAAAAAAAAAAAAAAGAAAAAAAAAAAAAAAAAAAAAAAAAAAAAAAAACATAAATAAAAAAAAAAAAAAAAAGAAAAAAAAAAAAAAAAAAAAAAAAAAAAAAAAACATAAATAAAAAAAAAAAAAAAAAGAAAAAAAAAAAAAAAAAAAAAAAAAAAAAAAAACATAAATAAAAAAAAAAAAAAAAAGAAAAAAAAAAAAAAAAAAAAAAAAAAAAAAAAACATAAATAAAAAAAAAAAAAAAAAGAAAAAAAAAAAAAAAAAAAAAAAAAAAAAAAAACATAAATAAAAAAAAAAAAAAAAAGAAAAAAAAAAAAAAAAAAAAAAAAAAAAAAAAAGGCATTTAACTTTGTCTGAAAACGCTGAAATAAACAATAAAAAATGACATAGCACATAGCACATAGTTTCCACCTTCATTATAACAACCACCAAAAATTAAAAATAAGCTTAAACTATAAACATAATCCATCCCATTATCACTTGTAGCTAACTGAATAAGTTGCAGAAATGTGAAACCAGATATAATTACCATCCCAACCAAGACTTTCCATTAATACTAACAAAATTTGAAAATTGCTAACAACTCAAGCAAGAGGTCCCATTCAATCAAATCAAGTAGTCACGTAAGAAGATTTAAACAAATAAGAAAACCATATCACTTTCAGCTCCAAGGTAAACCGGAAAAATCGGAACTAGAAATCAGAGCTGTGGTCTGGACATAACCATAGTCCAACCAATCGAATAAATATGCAAGAGACAAATTACCGAAATGAACAAATTCCAAATCAAAATCGATCACTCAGCTAAGTACAAAACAATCAGTCGGAATCACAACAGCAATTTAAAAAACGGAATCGGAAAAGGAAAGAGGCAGATACCAGGCAATTCCTCGGGGTGCCATTTGTAGACGTCGATGTCGCCGACGATGTCGAGCTTGATTTTTCGGCCACAGATCTTCCTCTTCAAATAGTAAAGTATGAGCTCCTCATCAGTTGGGTGGAAGCGGAATCCCGGTGGCCAGGGCTTGTCGTCGTCAGCAGAGCTCCGCCGCAAGACCTCCATTGGTGATCGGAGAGAGGATTGAAAGGTGGAAAAATGAAAGAAGGGTTTTGTGGGAGTGGGATTTGGTCAGAAAAGGAGAAGAGTGTCCAGCAAGGAAGCAGGATTTAGGGATGTGTGTATTTTGAAAGAAACAAAGGGGACGCCAAAATTTGGCTTCGTTCATTAAGCTCTATTGTAAGTCTTATTAATAATTAAAAAAATGGTTACGTTCATTTTTTTTTTTTTTTTTTAAGTTATCAAAATTTTATTTTAATGTGTACAAACGAGCCATAGGTGTAATGTATTACTCCTCATTTCCTATTGAAATAAAATTGAGTTAGAATTCAAAACCAAAACAAAACGTTACATTTCTTTCCTTTTCTTCCAAACTTAGATGTTCTCGAGATAATCTACAACACCTTCCTTTTAGCTCTTATTGGTTTGGAAAAAAGATTTAGTTTTAGAAATGAATGGGGAAATTGTTATTTTTAACCTAAAAGTTTTTTTTTTTTTTTTTTTTCAAACAATAGTAACCTCTCTATGAAAAACTTATTTTTCTAACGTCTATCTAATTTTTTTAAGATTTTAAGTAGAGGACCCAAGTAAGGGGTCTACAATTTTGTCCTTATTGAATGATAAGTCCAAGCCCATTATAGAGATTATAAATATTAAATCCGGTCAAGTAATTAAAGTTATTTGAGTACAAAGTCTAATACCATTCAAGCCCATTTGTGGAAATAATATTGGGCCTAGGCCCAAAAGCAAATTAGCCCAAGGCCATGTGAGGCCCATGGAAATTAGAGGTCATTCTCTTTCATTTGGGGAGATTGGAAGCATGGACAATGGAGTGCTCAAGCTTTGAAGACAAAACTCTGAAGCTCTAAAGCCTTGAAGATCCAAAACCTGAAGCTCTAAAGATCTGAAGAATACAAGTTTTGAATAATACAAACCTCTTGAAGTTTTGGACATCAAAAGTAAGCTCTAAAAATTGTAACCTTCCTAAAGATCTACCGACTAAAACTCAAAGGATTTTTAGAAGATTATAAGACTTTTCTCTGAAGCACCTGACGTCAGAAACTCCAAAGGTCGATCAACAAGATTGACAAACCTAAAAGCTAATCACCCAATCATTAAGTTCAAAGGCCAATTATCAGGCCAATCATCACAAAAGATCATTAAACCCAGAGCTCGATCATCCAGAATATCATTAAGCCCAAATGTCGATCACGAGGATCAACAAGCCTAAAAGCTGGTCGGTCAAATATTAGAGATTGTACTCATAATACTTAAATTAATACAAATATAAAGTTTAAATTCAACGAATTAAATTTCTTCATATATCTCGTCAAAAAATCCTCATTCAAGTGCCTCAAATTTCACATTTACTAATCACAAATTTTCATTCCAAACTTCAATTTTTCATTTTGTTTGTTTTCATGTTTTTGACAAGTTTTCTCTAATATTCGTGATAGATTTGTTGTAATATTTAAATTAAATTGAAAAAAAAAGTTTCATTAGGATTTTTCATGATTAAATGGAAAAAACAAAACTTAAACAATTCTCCTATGAAAATTCATGTAAGTTTATTTGTAGTTGAATTGGTTAAAAATAATAATAAACTAACGCTTACGTGAATCAATTAATAACTTAAAACAATTACTTTTAAGTTTTAAAAAATGGAATTGGTTTAAGTCTGAAAAAAAACGAAATTCCCTATAAAAATTAAACTAACCTAAACTTACCCAAAAATAATTAAAATTGGAATCGGGTAAAAAAGAAGTATAAACTAGTTGGATTTGGAATTGGTTTAAAAAAACTAAAAATTACAGATTGGAATTAGGTAAAAAGAAACTAAATCTAAGTTTTTTTTTTTTTTAATTTTCAAACCAAAAAAAAAAAATAGAGAGGGAAAAAAAATTTATAGTTTCACCAGAAAATTTTGTTTTTCTTTTAAGTCTTCTGATTAAAAAAAATCTTAGATTTTAGTTCTTTTTACCCAATTCCAATTTTTATTTTTAAACCAATTATGATTAAACAAACTAAATTAAATTTTTAAAAAAAGAATTGCTTCAAGTTTTAAAAAAATTAAATTGACTACAGCAATTAAATGAACTTAAGTTTAAGGAGAAAAAAAAAAGCATGGAATTAGTTTTTTTTTTTTCTTTTTTAAAAAAAAAAGCTACTAAAAGATTTTCTGGTAAAGAGCTTATTGGTTTATAGTAAGCTTACAAGAAAACTTTACAGCTTAAGGAAAAAGAAATGGAATTGGCTAAAAAAAATTACAATAAAATTTCTTGTTACTTCCCATAACCAGAAATTTTCTAGTAAGTTTTTTTTTATTTTTTTATTCTTCTTCTTCCTCCTTCAATTACAGTAAAAATTTTTGGTACTTTCCATAAAAATTCTTACAAGAAGTATCAAGAAATGGAATTGGCTTAAAAAAAATTTACACTAA
Organism: Citrullus colocynthis; assembly: GCA_031780015.1. Lineage (NCBI taxonomy): Eukaryota > Viridiplantae > Streptophyta > Magnoliopsida > Cucurbitales > Cucurbitaceae > Citrullus > Citrullus colocynthis. The sequence goes on along the minus strand of QLSR01000005.1, from coordinate 6,818,507 downwards.
ATTTCTTTTTCCTCCAAATTGTAAAATTTATTGTTACTTCCTATAAGGATTCTTATGATACTTTTTTTTATAGGAATTAACCAGAAATTGAAATTGTACTATAAGTTCTTTTTTTCTTTTAATTTTTAAAAAAACCAAGGTTTCAATTGAAAGTGAAATCATAGCATTTTTCATGAAAGTAAAAATAAAACGGTTTAAGGTTTCAATTGAAGTTGTAAGAGCGTTAGATAAGTTAAGTAAAAATAATATTGGAAGCAATTAAATGAACACTTAATTGAGATATTTAAGACTTTTTGTTGTGTGTGGGCTTTCCACCAAAAATTTGAAAAAGTAAAAGGAAAAGTTGGACTTTTTTTTTAAAAAAAAAAGATGTTAGTTTTTTTTTTTTTCTATAAAAAGAATATTTAAGTTAGAAATAGCAATTTGACAAATGAACTTTAGTAGTTAGAGGGAAAAGCTAGGGGTTGTGGTTTTGTTTTCTAGAAAAAAAAGAGTTCATTGTAGTTTTAAGTTTTCATAGTTCATGGTTTTGCTTGGCAAAATTTCATAGTTCATGGGTTTGCTTATATACGAGACCACATTCTGAATTAACAAATTTAGTGTTAAATATAATCAAATACTAACGAAAATGATGGAATAGGTGGGGCTAAATCTTGCCCTAAAATAAAAAGAGTTAGGAAATGTGTTATAAGTGAGATTGTGACAATGATAAACATGCTAGTTTAAGAGTTTAGCAATCGTGATTTGATGTTCTTCTATTTTATTCATCGCACTTTTGTTTTAAAATGGAGTTATGAGTTTAGCAAAGTAATTGGGTTGGCTTGGCTTCCCTATTGCAATCAAATGTTGGGTAGTTTATTCTTAATTCAATATGATTGTGAAGGCTGAAAGTGCCCTTTCACATAAGTTTGTAGGGAATGAGTCACATAAAGGTGACGAATGATAGATTATTCATAAAAAAGAAAAATAAAAACTCAAATATTGAGGGTTATTTCTTACAATTTCCCTATAGCTTTTGGGCACATAAGAAATAAAAATTCTTTAAGAAATTTATCACTTGCACCACTATTGTAGTTGGAACAATGGCATGGATGACCTAAAATAAGGAGCCAAATGAAAAATGGATAATTTTTTTAAAACTAATAAATTTTGGCCTTCTACTTATGTCATCATGGTGTAAATTTACCACCTTAACCCTAAACGAATTATTCTTCTATTTTCTTCGTTTTGCAACATTTTTTTGTTTTTGTCTTTTTTTTTTCTGAATTTCTTCTTCATTTTTCATCTTTTTCTTCGATTTTCTCTTTGCTTTTTTTTTTTTTTTTTTTGGCATTGCTTCTTCCATTTTTTTTATTTTTTTTTTAATTTTTTATCTTTCTTCTTATTATTCTTTTTCCATCTTTCTATATTTCTTCTTCTTCTTTTTTCTTTACATCGAGCATCGAACATAGAGTATAGAGTATTAGAGCATCGAGTGAACTTACAACATAGAGTATAGAGAATCAAACATCGAGTATCGAAGATCGAGCATCGAGGATCAAGTAGTGAGTATACAGCATAGAACATAGAGCATTGAGTGTATAATGTAGAACATTAAATATCAAGTATCGAGAATTGAGTATATAGCATAGAGCGTAGATCATCAAGCATAGAGTATCGAGTATTGAGTATCAAGAAAACTTATGAACCACATCACCGAAAGGTCTTCGAGGACGAATGGATAAATTTATAGGATGCAAGTAAGAGATCACTTTTTGTTAATTTAAAAAATACCCATTTTTTCATTTAAACCCCCCCCCCCCCCAAAAAAAAAAAAAAAAACCCGTCGTTGCTGCCATTTACAGAGCAGAGAATGGATGCTCTAAGGGCTTCGTATGGCGGAAGCTCGTCGGATGAAGAAGCAGATACAGTTTCCCTTTCATCAGCATCATTATCAACTTTAGCTTTAACTTCAACTTCAACGCGACAACTCTCCGATGAGACACTGAACTTTTCACCTCTGCCTCCGCCACCTCTCTCACTTCTCCATTTTCCAACTTCCACCTGTAACGCTCTTCTTCCTCCTTACATCTGCATTCTTTATCTTTTACTTTGTAGCGTTTCTCATTAACTCTTTCACTATTTCTTGTTTAGCTTTTTTGGATGATTTACCAATCGATCAGGCAACTAGGGTCCGAAGCTTCCCTCACGTTCAAGGAAACTATGCCCTACACCTCTATATCCCAGGTCATTCCCATATATCCTTTTTCAATTGCATTCTTGATTTATGAGTTACCCTGGTATGTGAAAGCTATGTAGTTCATCTAATTTGATTCTTAATCCTACTTTTCCTATTTCCATTTTGATTCACCTAATGGGGCTTCTTTGTTTTGTTATATATTTGGAAATACTTGTTTGTTGGAACAACTATGATTCTGTTTATAGAGAGCTCTTCTTTGGTTGACCACTAATTCATTATTAACAAACAAGTTGATTGTTAGAGTCCAGATTGGAATCAATGTCTAAAAATAATTAATCATAATTCATAAACCTTGTTTTGTTTGGCTACTCGTACAACGTTGTCTTCTTGAAATATATGTTGATTTCATTTTGGTTTGTGTCTCTCAACCCCTTAGCCTGCTATTTTGCCTCTTAAACATGATTAGTAATACTTATCACTTGCTTGCATTTCATTACATCTATAATTTTGCCTTTTATTGTGCTTATGGAATTCTAGAATATCATGACGGAACCAACGAAGAAAATCAATAATATCTATGATAATGTTTCAACAACACCTACAAATGTCAGAACATGGCTACTTTTATACTGTTGGGTTTTTGACTCTTGAATTGGAACTTTCTCTAAGCTTCTTTCGTCAATTCACTATATTTCATGGTCAATGCATCTACAATCTTCTAAATGTTCATACTTGATGAGGAAAAGCAGTCAAAGTAGATATGACTTATTTAAAAGAAATATAATTTCTTTTTTGGTATATAAGTTTGTAGATTTCTCTATTAATTTATAATCAAAACATTAACAGAGATTCTGAACATCTACAAATTAAACACTCTCAAATACATGGTTCTAAATAGTTGTTGAGATTTTTTCATTTTATCTATGTAATACGACTTTTCACATTGTTTTTTTATTTTGAACATGTATAAATATTTGTTTCATGTTCCCAGTGTACGTACCAACTAATGCAAGGAAGGAGGTGGCCTTGTTTTTGAAGAAAGTTTCCTCACTTGTTCCTGCTCTTCATCTTGTTGATATTGACATTCCTTTGGACTTTTATGTAACGATGACCACAGGATTGAGCAAGCATTGGCTAGAGAATTTCACATAAGTTTGTCAAGAACAGTGCCAATCCGAGTACACCAAATTGACTAGATAGTGACAATGCTTCGCCAGAAGCTTCAGTCTCAACGACGGTAAGTTAAGACTCTCCATTTAGTTTCATTAGTAATTTCCAACTTGCTTTTGTTTTTTACTTGATTTTTTTTTTCTTTTTTTAACAGTTATTGGATTGATTTTAGTAAATGGGAGACTTTTATTAATGATGATCTGTCTCGAACCTTTTTGTCAATGGAAATTATTGCTGGAGGGCTAATGGAGGTGCGTCACATTTGAGGGATTTCCGTTTCCCTTATCTTTGCATTTTTGGCGTAAATGTGCTTTTCTTCATTCTCAATTTTTGGGCCAATAATATGGGAGCTTCCGCTCCTGCTAAAGTCTCTTTTTCAGCTTATATTAGTTTCTATTAGATTACATAGTACGACTAGTTCAAAAACTCACGGAATCAGGTTAGATTATAGTTAACCCTTGAGTTTGATTTATGCATCTAGTGCATCGATCAAAAGTTTTGAATTAGATTACTAGATGATTATTTTTATGTAGAATCTTGTAGGATGAGGCAATTTTTCTCTTGAATTTGATGAGTTTGGCCGAAATTAGATTACAAATCCATACACATGTATGCATGTATGTTCATTGATGTGTTTTGCATTCATATTATATTGGAAAATTAGGATTAAGTTGCCTACACATCATGCGACAATAATTTGTTGAACACAGTTGGTATCGTTGTTCTTTCTGACACTCTCTCATGTGATGTTTTGAAATTACAAGTTGTTTATAATTGTAACTCAAGAACAAACTTGTTTGCTAGGCCATCGTTGTTTGAGACCTTTTGACATACGTTATGATGGTTTCATAAGTTTTACCTGGTTCAGATTGGCAATATTACATGGATGAAAGAGTTGTGCCTTTGTTTCCAATTTGTTGCAGATCAGAAAACAAATCCAAATTGTTAATGAGGTTTATAAGCTCCACAATCTTCCTGAATTTTACAAGGTTTGTTGCATTAACTATTTTTTTTTTGCCTTCATCTAATTTAGCATAATATGGAAGAAGATGACCTTCTAGACTCTATTTTTTGTAGGACGCAAGACCACATATATCTTTTGCATGGGCATTAGGTGACCTTAGTAAATTATTGACTCAAGCAGTTCATAATGAAATGAAAAAGTCTGCAATTAAGGAAACATTGAAGAGAGGTATTTTCACCACCAAATTCAACGGCATCGAATGTAAGATTGGTAAAAAAATGTATAAAATATGTAAATTTCCCGATGAATGAAAAGATTTCCCGATGAATTTGTATACGTGTCCTATTGTTTTCTTATGTGTCCCTGAAATTCTTTCTTAATTATTTCGGCTTTACTAACAAAATTCCTTAGTTTCAGTTTTATGAAAAATTGCACTTTTCATTCTTTAATTTAACGATCTTTATTTGTGAAGCTTCATTTCTAAGATTATGAGGTTGTACATCGTTGATAGATAAAATTTGACAGGAAGCTATAGAATATGGATGGATTCTACTTGTAAGGGGCATCCCAGTCCATTATAGTCAAAAGTGTAGAGAAATTCATCAAATGACGCAAAAGGGGTATTTGGCCCATTGATTTCATAAGTTGATGTTAAATAACTCAACTTTACCAACTTCAACGGTGTTCACTATTGGTCCATTGATTTCATAAGTTGATGTTAAATAATTCAACTTTACCAACTTCAACAGTGTTCACTATTGAAGTTTGCACATTTATTGATGAACTTTGTCTTCTCCTCTTTCTCTCTAATGTTTTCTAACTCCAAACTAAACAACTATGCACCCAAAACATAAACTTACTAACTCCAACATGTTAACTCTAGACTTTAGAACTCAACTTAACGCTTCAAACAACTCCAAAGAATTTTGGTATCATGTTGGGAAATGGAGAGAACACGGGGAAAGGTGAGCAAGTAATTTTCTTACCAAGGCGTGAACGACTTTATCTCTTGCCTTGGCACAATACCAATCAATGTGCATTGGGTGCACATACAAATGCACATAAATTAACTAGAAAAATATTTGGGTGCATTTCGAGCTGCATCTATCATTATGCAATCCACCCAAGTACTTAATCACAATGTAACAAACTTTTCTTTTTCTCAAAAAGATATTTTATATATATTTTCCTTTGTAAGCATGAGATGCATGAAGGCTACATCCAATTATTACCTTTAGTTCTAATCCCACCATTTTTTCACAAGTCTTCTTTATGCAAGTGAATGAGATACATTTTGCTAATGCTTCTTTTAGGTTTAATCATATGATTATTTAAAACACCTTGAAAATACTCAACACTACTTCTTATGTTTGGGAGGAACAAAGAATGTTATCTACCCATGAGTTCTAGTTCTTTAGGAGTAGGGCACATGGTGATATCATGTAATCTTGGATGACAATACGAATGAGTTTGAGATAGTTTAGTATTTTTGGCATAACTAGGTACATGTTTGAGCTCTTTTCTTTTGATGTTATCGACTTGATATATGAAGTTCATTTCCTCTTTTAGGTCAAAGGAGTTTCAATTTTCTTGATTCCTCTTGATTTTCTTTCCCCATTTCCATTTCCTTTGTTTTGTTTTTGCTATTTTGGGACTAATCTTGGGCATCTTGGAGCTTAATGATAATCATTAGTGGCTAAGGTAAGTACTTTAGCTTAGAATTAGGAAGAAACCCAACTCTATTTAAGGCCTCGTTTATTTTTGTGTAAACGTGATTAATCAATGGTAATTTGAAAAGTGACCCCATTTGATTATGTTCGTTGTTGTTTACTAATGTTCTGTAATCGTAATGAAATGTGAACCCCACTATGCTATTCGTAATCAACAAATGCAATCCGATCGTGGAAGAGGGGGTGATTAATCCGATTACATTTGAAAATTACGTGGAACCCACTAATGTTTTTGAAATACTTTTGAAGTATTTTTTTTAGATTTTACTCTCACAAATCATCCATTATTGTTCGAATCGCTTTTGGATACTGGTAATGAGGCTCCAATGAAAGTCATTTTATCGTTCTCAGTTACATGGTTATCAATCTTATCAGTCCATTAAGTTGATAACTGTATCGAGCAAGGGGATAAAAAACGATGTCATCTACAACTCGTAGGTGAGTGTAGGTATTGGAATGGGCATGGCCAACACTATTTTTGGAGCAATGATGGCCATCCCCAACTATAAATATTTGATTTATCATGTTCCCAGCGTTTGTGCCTGCTCTCCATCTTGTTGATATCAACATTCCTTTTGGACTTTTTATGCAAAGATGACCACAAGCTTGAGCAAGCATTGGCTAGAGAATTTCACATAAGTTTGTCAAGAACGGTGCCAATCCAACTACATCATGACTCAATAATGACAATGTTTTCCCAGAAGCTTCAGTCTCAAAGGCAGTAAGTTAAAAATTCTCCATTCGGTTCGATTCCTAATTTCCAACTTGCTTTTGTATTTTACTTGTGTTTTTTAAATTTGTTTGAACAGTTATTGGATTGATTTTAGCAAGGGGGAGACTTACTAACGATGATCTCTCTCAAACCTTTTTGCAAATGGAAATTACTGCTGGAGGGCTAATGGAGGTGAGTCACATTTGACAAATTTCCATTTCTGTTATGTTTGCATTTTTGGCGTAAACGTGCTTTTCTTCATTCTCATTTTTTGGGCCCAATAATATGTGAGCTTCCATTTTTTGTAAGGTCGGGTTTGGTCAGTTTTATCCTTTAAATTTTGACCGAGTTCCTCTTCTTCTCCGACTGACCGTCTTTGATTCGGTTGGTTTTTCGGTCTATCATGCCCACCCTTAGTTTGATTTATGCGTTTGATGCATGGATCAAAAGTGAGCATTTATTTTAGGAAGTAAACTTCAAACTCATCTAATCCTTCCATCCATTTTCCCTAACACAACCAATATGAACTTCAACAAAAACAATGAAGAAAATCCACAGAAGGTTGAAAATGTTCCCAAATAAATAAGAAATCTTATGACATATTTGTGAGGGATTCTCAAAATCACTGAAAAAGTGCTTTAAATTATTGAAAATCAATTTGAATAGTATGATAATTGTGTTTAAAAGTATTAAAATTGAATAGGAAATTGATTTTTGAGTGATTAAAAGTGTATTTCAAAGTCATTTTAAACATGACAAAATTGATTTTATCCGTTTCGAAATCATCCCATGCAAACATGCACGTGAGATTTTAACCCATAGTCCACTTATACTACATTTTATTCTTTATAAATCAATATTTGATTTTTTATATTTAGTATATTCCATACCAAACCAATTGCTATATCCTAAAATTTCACGATGATTAGTTCAATGCCACCAAAATTTTCTTTATATATATACACACATATTTCTCTTATATTTACAAATAATTTTATACTTAGGGCAAATAAAATATAAATTTAATTTGAAAGCCTATATAATATAACATTTTAAATAATTAAGAATTATGCAAATTTTGATAGCAGGCCTAATCACAACATTTTAGTATTATCTGCCCAATTGTATAACATAATTTTGTAGGTTTCAAGTTGAAATTTATTAAACACTAATTTAATTCATTTTACAGCCGAATTTTCTAGAAATACATTCATTTGGCCACATTTATTTTATAAGCTATAGCAATCACTCGAGCTAAGCCTAAATCTAAAAGTTGATATTTATCAGTTTTTTCGATATGTAAGAATAAATTTAAAAAGTGATAACAGATACATTAATAAATAACTTGTAATCAACAACCAAGAGAGTTAAAATTCCCCCATATTTGCTTTTTACTCCTACAAAAACAATTTGGTGCCTAAGACTGCTCCAACTAATTGGAGAACAATATGTTGTATGTGCTTTGGTTGGTAGAAAAGGCATACTTTTGTGGTGAATCCTTAAATTAGAATGATTTAGAAATTAAAATTTGAAAAATTGCAATGGGTAGCAACACCAATTAGGAATATGGAAATATAGCAAAATTTTCCAATCTCAAGATTTTATTTTTCAAATTGATTGATTCTTTTTCTTCTTCTTCTTCTTCTCTAGGCTGATTTCTTCATTGGCACTTTCAAAGTTTGATTTAAATTAATTTCTTCACTTTTATCATGTACCATTTCACCATTGCATCTCACTCGATTCCAATTTCTAAACACTAATAATTAGCGTCCAATTTCATATGATTTATCTAAATTACCTTATGAATTTTCAATTCCAAATTTCGTGATGGTGGTTTTTCTGGCATCGATCTTATAATCTACTACATTATTTGGTGTTACATTTTGGATTTAAATCACATATAGGTACTTCTTTATCTATAATTTGTTTAATTAAACTAATGTGGAATTAGGAAAGCAGATTTCGTGTTATTGCTTGCAAATTTGTGGTTAGAAATTGGAAGGAGTTTTTTTAGTACCAAATTGGAATGAGTTAGTTATATAAAAGTTGGGAGACATATGCAATGAAGGTTGTATCTAAATCCATGCAATTGCAACCCCTTTCTCATTCAAACTAAGAATAAATAAATAAATATAAAAAATCATTTTTTAAAAAATAAACATTACCACCTTGTAGATATTGATCGAGTGCTATTTAGGATTCACAAAAGACAGATGTCGTTCAGATTGCACCCAAGTTTTGTTCTACATGTAAACTATAGATTTTTAGGAGTTAATGAGTAACTATGAAAGAAAGATAAAAAGATACTATTTAAAAAAAATATTATTATCAAAGTTTGTGTCGGGTAGATTATTAGAGTCTTGTATACAGTAATGGGTCTTCTTATTAGATTTAACAAATGATTTGGTCTTGAAAAAAAAGGTTCCCTCAAGTTATTTTAAGAATACATATCTAGAAATCCAAATCAAACTTGGTATCAAGAGGAGGTGTTGGAGATGTTGCTGGATTTGGGCTAGTTGGAATTGGTAACTTCGTTCCAAGAGTCAACGGGGGGCTTTCAGGAGATGTTGCTGGATTTGGTCCGGTTGGAACAAGTCGCTTTGTGCCGAAAGATAATGGTGGACTTTCAGGAGATGTTGCTGGATTTGGGCCGGTTGGGATGAGCCTCTTTGCGCCCAAAGATAATGGAGGGCTTTCGGGAGATGTTGCTGGATTTGGGCCAGTTGGAACGAGTCGCTTCGTGCTTAAAGTCAATGGAGGGCTTTCAGGAGATGTTGCTGGATTTGGACTGGTTGGAACGAGTCTTTTAGTACCTAAAGTCAATGGAGGACTTTGAGGAGATCTTGCTGGATTTGGGCCAGTTGGGACGGGTAACTTTGTTCCAAGAGTCAATGGAGGGCTTTCAGGAGATGTTGTTGGATTTGGGCTGGTTGGAACTAGTCGCTTGGTACCTAAAGTCAATGGAGGACTTTCAGGAGATGTTGCTGGATTTGGGCCAGTTGGAACTAGTCGTTTTGTGCCTAAAGTCAATGGAGGACTTTCAGGAGATGTTGCTGGATTTGGGCCGATTGGAATGAGTCGTTTTGTGCCTAAAGTCAATGGAGGGCTTTCAGGAGATGTTGCTGGATTTGGGTCAGTTGGAACGAGCCGTTTCCTGCCTAAAGCCAATGGTGGGCTTTCAGGAGATGTTGCTGGATTTGGGCCAGTTGGAACGAGCCGTTTCCTGCCTAAAGCCAATGGAGGGCTTTCAGGAGATGTTGCTGGATTTGGGCCAGTTGGAACTAGTCTCTTGGTACCTAAAGTCAATGGAGGACTTTTAGGAGATTTTGCTGGATTTGGGCCGGTTAGGATGGGTAGCTTCGTTCCAAGAGTCAATGGAGGACTTTCAGGAGATGTTGTTGGATTTGGGCCAGTTGGAACTAGTCGTTTTGTGCTTAAAGTCAATGGAGGGCTTTCAGGAGATGTTGCTGGATTTGGGCCAGTTGGAACGAGTCGTTTTGTGCCTAAAGTCAATGGAGGGCTTTCAGGAGATGTTGCCGGATTTGGGCCAGTTGGAACGAGCCGTTTTCTGCTTAAAGCCAATGGAGGGTTTTCAGGAGATGTTGCTGGATTTGGGCCGGTTGGAACGAGTCTCTTGGTACCTAAAGTCAATGGGTCGGTTGGGACAGGTAACTTCGTTCCAAGAGTTAGTGGAAGGCTTTCAGGAGATATTGTTGGGTTTGGGCCTATTGGAACAAGTCGTTGTGTGCCTAAAAATAATGGAGGACTTTCGGGAGATGTTGCTGGATTTGGTCCAGTTGGTACAAGTCTTTTGAGATCCAAAGAAAGTACATTACCCCCTTGATTTGTTTTTGCCTCCACACTATTTAGATATGATGACACAAGAACAAAAGAAAACAAGAAGAATACACTAATCATATTGAAATTAAAAAGAAAAGTCATTTTGTTTTAGCACAAGTATTTTAACTCCCAAGTCCCAACCTATATATACTCTAATTTAAGTCATATTTTTGTTTGATGGATAATTACTACAGCTCATTTAGTACCATGGTAATATCTTTTATGTAAAATATATTAATTTTCCAGCACCTAAAACAATTTAATATATATTTTTTCCATTAATAAGAATGAAAAAGGTTAGGCTTTCCTAATTTTGATGTAACAAATTATTTTTGTGAACCAATCCAGCCAAATAAGGAACAAAATCTTATGATTTCAATCTTTTTTATATATAGGTTTAAATATTCACTCCATCTGATTTAATTTTAATTCTCAAAAGAAAATATTTCCATCCAATTTAAAACTTAAATTGTTAAGTAAATGGTAGGATTGTTACAACTTACCATTTTGTTTTTTATTTCTATTTTTATGTATTATATATCTAAACTACTTTCTTCTTTTTAATAATAAATGGTTACACCATTTTTCAGGTCTTAAATTTTTCTCAAAATTTTAAAGGATTTTGACTCAAAGTGTATAGCGTATTATGAAGTATATATAAACTTCAAAGATAATATTTCACCATTTGAAAGAATTTAAGCTTTTTTTTTTTTTTTTTTCTCTCTTATTTACAAATGGCAATTGGCAAAGCTCAAAGGTTTTTTTTAGGGTTAAAATAACATTTTAGTTCAAATACTTTGAATTATCCATTATCCATTTTAGTCTTATACTTTTAGTTGTGATTTTTAGTCCATACCTTCCATAAAATATAAAATAATAATAATTTTTATGTCCGAAAAGACGTTGTGAATTCATATTTTCACAGTTTTTAAGATATTACTAATAAAAACTAAATTTGTAGGACCAATTTTAGGACATATTACAAGAACTAAAATACTAAAATTGGATAATTGAGTGTGTGAGACCAAAATAGAATGAAATCGGTCCAATAAAATCTAAAACAATATATATAGAGATTTTGATAATATTATCCAAAATCTAAAACAATATAGAGGTATTTACTAGAAAGTACAATACAACTATACATTTTCAAATAAGGTCAGAAATTAAAATTGGAAAAAAGGTGTGCATATTCAAACATAATATAATAAAAAAGAAAATAAAGTAAAGCAAATTTACCTAGTTTTGTACAAAACTAAAAGAAATATATTTTTTTTTAAAAAAAAAAGATAGAATGAAATAAATTTTAGATAGAGAATATACATGTCTGCAAAAATTCATCTAGAGTGTGTGAGCCCAATCGAAAATTAATAATCTTTTTTTCATTTGTACCTCATGTATATTTGTGTATTTACAATAAAATTGAACGTATATATTTTTTAGGAAAAAAAATGAAGATATGGTCTCACCCCTTGTCCTTATATTGTTTCTAACGAGAAAAATATATATATATATATATATATAATTTGTATACTTTCACCGCTCACAATTTATCAATTTTAAATTCCACTATATTTCTAGGCATTTTTATAATGTTATTTTTTTAAAAAAAAAAAAATTGTAATCATAACCTATAACAATAGTAAGTCGAATAGTGACCATAACATCTATATTAGTAAAAACCACAAATTTTAGGGATCCAATAGATCATTTATACACCTTAATGATGTTTGTTTAAATGGTTTTGAATCAAGAGAGCAATGTTCTGTGCCCCATCTCAAATCAAGAGAGCAATAATATTCTTTATGTCTGAGCCTATCATCAAAGACGAGCTATAAAAGTGTAAATTTGGTTACGTAAAACGAAGTATATATGAAAATACTATGAAAAGGGAATGAGATAATACTCCCAAGTTGGCCTTGTGAGTCCAACCCACATCAATAAATAACTGAACCACAAATTCCAATTTTGGGAGTGAGAGACTAATATTATGGGTAGTTTTGAACCAAAGAGCATAATCGAGATTAAATAGGCTAAGAAGCAACTAAACTAGAAAACAGATGAACCCAAATGGACATGAAAAGTAAGTGAATTTGGACCAAGGCACAAATCCCACGTGCTCGACTTTAACTAAGGCCAAAGTTACCAATTTGTTGAGGTGAGGCATGCAGCCCTGATGATAGCACGATAATGCGTAAATCCAATATCATTAGGGGTTAGTTATTATTGGTTTTGAGATGTTATTCAATTCTTTTCATAAATATTTGGTTATTTTGTAAAAATTGAGTAATGAGAGCTAAATTGAGTTCTTATGAATTTGTATCAAGAAAATCATGTCATTTGAAAAACACCAAAAATTCTACTTGACATCTATGAAATCTATGACTAAAGATAGGGAGAGGACAAAAATTAAGAAAATAATGGGTCATTTGTCCAAAACACCCATCTACTCCAAAAGTTATGATCTAAATACAGAAAAGCAGTTTTTATCGTTACTCGATAAGTGTCGTGACATTACAAAAACTTTCTCATCAAGTGCGAGCATTGCAACACTCGGGGATTGTCCCAAAGTGTCATGGAGCATCCTGGAGATCATTGAGATTCTTTTCGTGGGGCAAAGTTATTTTTATTTTTATTTTTATTTTTATTGCATCATGTATGATTTGATTGGCTCTAAATACTCCCTTTTATTAAGTGTGATTTTGACACAAAAACCTCATCTACCTTCGCATAGCATCTACCCCTACAAAATAATCATTTAATGCCCATTAAACATCTACACTAACATAACTTAAACCAAGAAAATAACACAACTCAGGCGTTATTAGTTATCCTAAGACTCTTTCCCCAGGTATTCTCCAAAATTCTTTCAATTTCTTAAAGAATTTATACTTAGATTGATAAAGATGGATGCATTATCCTGGAGACGATGTAATTTCTACAAACAATAGTTAAGTAGTTCACCATACTATTTTTGCTTATTAAAATTGAAGCTGTTTTTTCTCCAATAATTTGTGTTTTTTCAGTATAATTGGAGGTAAAGAGATTCAAACCACATACTTCGTGATTACTTAATACATTCGTATGTCAATTGAGTTATGCTCAGTTTGACAATAATTGGTGTTATTTGTTAGTGTTAACTTTAAGTTTTTTTAAAAAAAAATAAAAAATAAAAAAGGCTTTTCCCTATTACAAATTTATTTTCTAAATCTTGAAATCTTGTTCCTTTGAGTTTTTTTTTTTTTTTTTTTTTTTA
>QLSR01000005.1:6782199-6804541 GCA_031780015.1 Citrullus colocynthis | reverse complement strand
TTTTTTTTTTTTTTTTTTTTTTAATGTTTGATAACTTTGTTTTTTAATCATTTCCTTAAAAAGTATTTTTTTTTTTCAAAAGGATTCTTCTTAAAATTTCCTAATCAAATCCAACTAAAAGTATATGAGTTCAATTTTCTAGAATTCTTGAGGAAAAAGTCTTAATTATTTTGGAGGCTGTGATTCCAAAAAATGATGAATTTAATTTAAATAAATAAAATATTCTCTCATATTCTTGAGTTGGACAATTTTTCTAAAGTTATATGACGGAAGTATTTCTAACCCAACCAAATTGATATATTATTTTCACTTATTTTATTTGATCATGACTTGAAATATCGGTGTGACTTTTAGGAGATGTTGGCCGCTCCACACCGCAAAGAACAAAATATTTAATGTGTTACGTGAAATTATTTCCTCCAAACCCATGATTAGAGTCCCTTCTTATAGACTTTGAGTAAAGACATTATTAGAGATAACAAGAAGGGATTAGAGCTTAAGAAAATTAACAAGCCTCTCTTAAGGTATTAACTTGGTAACAATATTGTGAGGAGGGACTCCAGGAGGATATGCTTGATTTGGCCCTTCAGGAACAAGGTGCTTGAGACCCAAAGTAAGTTTAATATTGTGAGGAGGAACTCCAGGAGGGTATGCTCGATTTGGCCCTTCGGGAACAAGGTGCTTGAGACCCAAGGTAAGTTTAACATTGTGGGGAGGAACTCCAGGAGGGTATGCTTGGTTTGGCCCTTCGGGAACGAGGTGCTTGAGACCTAAAGTAAGTTTACGATTGTGAGGAGTTTCAGAAGGGAAAGCTTGATTTGGCCCCCCTGAAACAAGTCTCTTAGGACCTAAAGTAAGTTCACCAATATCATTTCTTGCTTTTGAATTCGTAACAATATTGTGAGGAGGAACTCGAAGAGCGTACGCTTGATTTGGCCCTTCAAGAACAAGGTGCTTGAGACCCAAAGTAAGCTTATTATTGTGAGGAGTATCGAGAGGAAAAGCTTGATTTGGCCATCCGGGAACAAGTCTTTTGAGACTCAAAATAAGTTGATCACTACTTTCATCTCTCTTTGCCTCCACACTTCTTAAATTTGATAGCATAGCAAGATGAAAAAAGAAGAAGAAAACATGCGACATGTTTTCCCTTGAAAGTAGACCCATTTTGTATTAACAATAACATTCTTGAAACTCCCAACTCTATATATAGGTTGATTTAGAATAATAAGAAGAGCTGATATAGTAACATAGTAATAGCTTTTATACAGATATATATATATATATATATATATATATATATATATATATATATATATATATATATATATATATATATATTATAATTACCATATACAATGATATGAATCAATCATATATCGTCAAAATTTAAATTGGAAATTTCTAATTTAGTCACGCCAAAACCAAGAACACATGCTCGAGATATATATAAATTTTTTGATGTACATATACCTTAATAGTCTATATATTTTTCTAATTTAAAAAAGGATGCATAAGTCATCTTTTTTATTTTTGTTATTTAATCAATTGCCTTCGGTACTTTTTTTTTTTTTTTTTCCTTTTTTTCGTACCAAACGTCCAAAACAACTTCATATGATATATAGATTTAAAAACGCTTTTTGGTTTTTGAAATTTAATGGAGGTAACAATCTATAGTCATTAACCTTGAGTTAAAAACAATTAAATTAATTTACATTCCATTTTCGAACAATTTAGTTTTTCAAATTTAATAGATAACAATTTAATCTCTATCGTGAAAAATAAACTGTGATTAAGTCATTCGGCAATAAAAGATGACCTTTAATTTCGATAAAAATTTTCCCAACCTTGGAAAAATGTTAAATTAGGAATCTAAGCGGGGAGAAACCTTCAAGTGTCTCCTTTCTGGTACTGCACCATGCGAACAAAGAACAAGGAAGATGAAGATTGATGGATGGCACGGCAAATGAAACGGGATCCTTCTTCTTCTCCAGTCCATTCAACGGTGATTGTCCCAATCGCTAGATTACTGATGGCCGGCATTGAGACTGGAGATCGATAACCATGACCGTGGACCAAGATTGGCAACCGATGGTTGAGGATCTGGGACCGAGACCAGCAATCGGGGGATCAGTGGCAACCACCCACTATCAGCGACTACCGACCAAAAATTGAGACCGAAGACTAATGACCAATGACCACTTCCGACCAAAACAGGTCCCTGTCGCAGAGGACTAATGACCAATCGCCAGTGACCGATCCCCGAAGCCTTGTCCTCATTTGCTGAAAACAGGTCCCTGTTGGCAGAGTAGTCGTTGGGCATTGGTTCAGTCCACATCATTGGTTCCTAGACCTGGTCGCTGGTCCTCAGTCCAGGTTGCTAGTTACCGGTCCTGATCATGGTCACTGGCCACTTGTTGTCGGTCCTGTTCATTGGTGGCGGCAACAACTGGGACTAGACACCGGGGACCATGACCAAAGACTGAGACTGGCTACTGTTAGTTTGTGACAAGGGATCAAGACCTTTGACAATGGACCACTCCCGGTGACCAAATCTAGAAACCTGTAAATTTGAAATTATTAATTCACACTGTTTAACAGTCACTCTACCTTTTAACTTAAAATAAAAATTAAATATTAAAAAGAATCAAAATGATTTGATATTAGAACACTTTTTAATGTTGAACATCAACAAACCAAACCAAAAAAAAACTTATGTATAAAAACCCTTTTGATAAAATGTAACCAAACATATAAGTGTTTTAATTATAAATAGTTTTCTGAAAAAATATTTAAAAGAAAAAACACTTATTTTCCTAGCAATCTAAAAAAGTATGTTAACATACGATTATCACTGTAATACAGCATTGAAAAGATAAAATTTACCTGATGAACCCTGAAATCAAAGCTCCCCAAATGTCCATCTGCATAAGTTGGAGAGAAAACTCTTGCCCATTGAAACACAAGAAGAAACAGCATTTGCAATGGATCCAACAAACTTTAATCATAATAGAATGTACATTTATAGGCTGTTCTTCGTTTATTGTCTCCCAATTGCAGGTAGCTTAACCATTTTTCCAAGATTTGGAACTTATTTAATGAGCTTTTCTATTTGGCTCTCCTTTCTTGTAGTTTGACATTCGTAGCATTCACCAACTTTTCAGTCTTTGGCTCAAGCATCATTCCCTTCAATGTCATCTCTCTGTAATAGCGCAGCCCATCATCTTTTCTTCCCTTCTCATACAACCCATGAATCATGATCGTGTAAGAGCGACGGTCAGGTCCCAACCCCATTGCTTCCATTTCATTCCAAGTAGACTTAACCCTTTCCTGAATATCCCAGTCCATGTACAATCTCAAAATCAGATTGTATATGTCACTAGTCATCTTGCATCTACTTCTTTCCATCCTTTGCAAGAGTATAGGAACTTCCTCCGGTTCCCTTACCGACCCAAGTAAATAGCTAAAAGTCACAGAATTTGGCCAACAACTCCCTTTTCTCTCTTCCATTTCATCCAAAAGCTCATTGACCTTCTCCATCCTCCTAATCTTACAAAGATGTTTGATAAGAGTGTTGTAAGTTGCTACATTCGCGGCACACCCTCTCTCATTCATTTCCTTGAAGATCTCTAAAGCTTCAGGAATCCTCTTCTTGAAACAAAGTGCATCAATAATGCAATTGCAGATCACAACATCAGTTTTCAAACCCCTTTCCCACATGGCTCTAAACAACTTCAAAGCTGTCCCAAGCTTTCCCTTCTTTGTCAATGAGTTTATCAAAGTTCCATAAGTGTATACATCAGGCTTGCATTTTGATTCAAGTATCTCCCTCCAAAACCTTTTGGCCTCATGAACATTCCCCAACACACACCAACCGTTAAGGATAATATTACTTGTCTTTATATCAGTAACAAACTCATGCTTCTTGGAATGGAACAGAGTCTCTGCAGCTTCAACATGCTTGTATCTGCATAACCACGTTAAAACTGACTGAAACGCAATCAAATTCATCTCAAGTCCAAATTCTTGTCTTCTGTTGAAAATGGCAATTGCTTCCTCCACTTTATGAGCAGCAGCATATCTATTAAGAAGAACTGAATACGTTTCCTGATTAACAAGTTCTTTTCTCTTAGACATTTCCACAAACACATTGTCTACTTCCTCGAAGCGGCGGGATTTCCCGAGAATATCGAGAATTTCATTGTAAATAACAGAACCAGGGGAGAAGGCACCTTCTCTAGGACCTATTTTCGTAACCCAATTGAAGAAAATGAAGGCGGGTTTCCAATCCGATCGATGTCTTCGCAGCACATTGAGAACAAAATCATCAGTAAGCACAAGGTCGCATCGATTAAGAGCCCTCTCGATCTCCTCCACTGGTTTGTCCCTTCTAAATTTGAGGACGTTTTGAATATAAACAGCAGATTGATCATCTCGATGAACAGTGATGGATTCATCTGAGACAGCAACAGAGTTCGAAACCAAAGTTCTTTCATGACAGTTTAAATTTTGAAACCCTAATTTGAATTTTCCATGGAAATCATCGGCTGTGATGTTCCTCAACCATGGGAATTTGAACCTCATCTTGAAGTGGTAGGACGGGATCATATTTCAGATTTATCCATGAACATTCAAATTCTTACCTTTATCCAAGAACACAACTCTATTGGCATAAAGATTGTACAAAAAGTATGATAGTGCGACTAGAATTTTATTGCGGCGAACTGATTTCATGGACTGTTCAGACTTCTTCGGCAAAGAGGAGCACCTTTTTCGGCCGCGGTGACTAGTGGTTGGGCTTCTTCAGTTACAACCAAATTGCCAGCGGTCTATGGACCATTTGCGGCTGCTATTATGTTTGTTAGCGAGGACCAATTTTTTTGGGTTCGCCGGATTATGACCTCAATGTGGGGGAAAAAATTTAGATTTGTCCTGTTTTAAAAATGAGGTTATTTTACTCTTTAGTTAATGTTAAATTTAGGTGAAATTACTAAAACTAAACTCTCCCACTGAATTGGTCTTTGCTCTCCTCTTTCCCTTCCTCTCCAATTTCGCTCTTTGACCTTTAGTCCTGCTCTATCTCATTCTCCACCACTTGGTCTCATTCTGCAACACAAACTAACAACGAGGGAGAGAAGAAGAAGAAGTCGGCCGAAGGTGGTCACGTGGTCTTGCCAGAGCCGATCGCATGGTAAGTGAGTAATTTTATAAAATTACTCACAGAATTATATAATCCAAAGGTCAAAAATTTGAATTTTAAAAAGCACGGCAAAAATCATTTTAAAATGAAGAAAATGGATTTTTTAATCAATTATCTCGAATTTTTTTAGGGTCGTGCCTCACATTTACACTAAAAGTAAGTTTGAAACAACCAATTTGGTTAATGGTGTTTTTGGTGGCAGTTCTATGCAACCGTGGATCTGCATAGGAGTCAGGGCACGTGTCATAAGGATACACAAATAAATATATATATATGAAAGGATATGAGCACAACATAGGAATTTTTTTAAAATGTCTAATGACAAAAAGGGAAAATAAAATTAAACAGAGAAAAAACACAAAAGATACGTACAAAACACAAGGAATATGATTTTGAGAGCAAAATATGCCTGCTAAAAAAATTAAGGGGGAAAGAGATAAGTTAAAATTCTCCTATTATAACCTTTTTTTTTAATATAATGTAGAAGTGTATGTTACATATTTTTCAAACCTCATGAACTAAAATTTTACCTTTTAAAAGTTTAGAGATCAAATAGACACAACCTCAAATACAAAGAACAAACCATGTATTTTGCTATAGATTTGACCATACATGCACAATAAATACGAAAATATGTAACAAACACATCAATATCATTTGAGTTGTTATTTTCATTTTTTAAGTTCAACAACATGTTGGGTTGGAGATTAAATCTCTGGCATTTTGATTAGGAATGTATGTCTTTAACTAGTTGAGTCATATTCAAATTGACAAATACGTATGGAAATTATCTATAACATTTTTAGACTATTATGTCCTTTCCCAAATTCTTAAAATTTTCAAATATGTTATTAACGATTAATTATCAATATCAACTTGAGTATAACTCAAGTAGCTAAAGTTTTATATCTTTAACAAAATGATTAGTGTTTTGAATCCTCGTTATTCTAATTAAACTTTTTTTATATAAAAAAATATTAATAATAAGTGAATAATGTAGGTCCCATTTTATAATTTTTTATTTGTCTTTTTGGATTTTGTGTTTAAAAAATTATGCTTATAAATATTGTTTTCACCGTATAAGTTTATTTATTTTGTTGTTGTTTAAAAAAAAAAAAAAAAAAAACAAGACAAATTTTGAAAGCTAGAAAAGATAGTTATTATAAATTTCTTTTTGAAATTCGAGGATGAATTCAAATATATCTCTCTTAAAGAATGTAAAACTATAGTATGAAAATTCAAAACCTGAAGAAGCCTTATAAATATTAATAAATCTATCCATTAGAAGATTATCCACCTCAATAATGATTTTCAACCTCACATCCCATTGGGACTATTTTTAGAGTGGGTCAAAATTTGCATTGCTACAACAATCAACATTTGAAATCTTCAAACATAAGAACATGGGAGAGGTCAGAGAGGAGCCAGCTACTTTGGCTCAACAAGGTTCCAAAAATGGGTGTTATGGTAATATGGTTCAATCTTTAAACCACCAACAAATTCAAATGACTTATGATTTATGGTATATTTAAGGAGAAAATACCTTTTTTGATTTGATTTCTAATTAGTTCTTAGGTATCAAAATGTTTTACTTTTAGTCCTTCACTTTTTTAGTTTTGATTTCAATTTAGTCTTAAGGTTTCAAAACGTTAATTACAACTCCATCCTTGAAGATTTGAGTTTTGTTTCAATTTTGTTTTTAAGTTTCAAATTTTATATTTTTACCTTGATTTTTCACTAAATACTCACTTTCAATCTTTGTGTTATGTAAATGTCTGTTAATTAATTTAAAATAATTATGAAGTGAAGTTTTAAATTTAATTATAATAATGATGAAAAAATAGTGAAACGTTAATTAATTATAATTATTTTAATAATTAATTAATAGACATTACACTAAAGACGGAGAGTGAGTATATAACGAAAAATCAAGGTTGTTAAATCTTGAAACCTAAGGACTCAATTGAAACAAACTCAAATTTCAAGGACAACATTGTAATATTTTGAAACCTTAATGACTAAATTGAAACCAAACTCAAAACCTAAGGACTAAAAGTGTAAAATTTTAAAACTTTGGGACCAAATAAAAATTTAAATCCAAAACCTAGGGTGCAAAAGGGATATTTTCTCTAAAATTTAATCTCATATATAACAACACTTCCAACTGTAAAATTTGCACAAAAAAAATTTAATGGGCAGTTATCATTGCACACAGTAAACATAGAACCTCCTACTTTGATACCTTGTTAAATCATCACTAAACCTAAATTTCATCGTGAGTCGTCATCTTGTTACCCGAGGCCAGGTAGTCATCTCCCAAAATTAGCAAACTTGACTCCAAGTCTCTCTCAAATCCAAACTTTGGTGGTTTAGGACAGGAAGACAAGAAATTAAAAACAAACATCATGGTACAACTTTCCTTTTTCCCTAAAAGACCAGAAAAGAAAAGAATTGGTTTTCTTTAAACAAACAGCTATTAATTAGTTAATGTGTAGGATCCAACATTCCTTTTTATGTATTCTATTTTTTGTCTTTTTCAATCTCCTATGGTTGTTTCTTCTTCTGTTATTTAATTGTTTGCTTTTCAAGTAATCATTCATCATAGAGTGCCATTTGTGAGAGTGAAATTTATATTATTTTGAGTTTGTGAAAAAAGAAAAGGAAGAAGATGAGTTGGTTTCAATGTTGCATGTCAGAGGAGAGAGTTAATAGAAATGCTTTGAAAAAGAGCATTAAGGAATACCATGACACAAAAACTTTAGCCTCATTTGCCAATCTTTCCTTCAAGTCTGGTAGGCTCTCTCCCTTTATACTTCTTGCCATTGTTTGCATATGATTTGTTTTGGTACAATGATCAATTTGTTTTCACCTTTTTCTGAAATACTCCCTTTATATTGGAGCGAATCACTGTATCGTAAGCGTATTTCCGTAGTTTCTTTCTCGTGATGAATTTATAAATTTTTTAGGCTCTATTTGATAATCATTTGGTCTTTTGTTTTTGTTTTCTTGAAAATTAAGTCTACAAATACTAGTTCCACCTATTATTATTGGTCTCTTTGTTTTGTTATTTACATTTTCGGAGTGTTTTCAAAATCCAAGTCAAGTTTTTTTTAAAAAAAAAAAAAGTTTCCAAAAATTTGTTTGGTTTTTAAAATTTGGCTAGTGAGCAAAATTAGGGAAGATGAAAACATGATAAGGTCAATTTTAAAAAACCAAATAGATATCAAATATGGCCTCACAGTTTCTCTATCTAATTTTTAATAATTCATTATTAAAAATTGGAATGCATTTTTGTGTGTAGATATTCTAACAACATGGTATTTTTGGTTGAACTAAAGTCTTGGTGGCAACTATAGATGTTCATCTGGTAGGTGGTCTTTGGCATGAAATAAAAAGCAAAACCATGCTCAAAGTGAACAATATTATATAAATAGAATTTTGGAGATTGTAATCTATAATAGGTGCTATTAAATATTAGAGTACTATAGTCATGCCTCAAACTTAGTGTTGCATCAATAGAATCCTCGAGTGACAAAAAAAAAATGGTGAACTTTAGAGACATATAGTTACCCCACAATGTGAACCATGATCGAGTCTTATCGAATTTGATGTGCTTCAAACAAAAAGAAGATGACCTAGCTATCCAATAGGCTGACAAGGAGTTTTTTTTTAGTATAACAAGTGGGATATAGAATTTGAGCCTCCAACAAATGAGGTAATAACATGTCAATTACCGCCAAGATATATGATCTCTTTGGCTAAAGAAGAGGAGTTGACTTAGATAAAAGTAGATATAGATAGATTTGAGGAGAGGTACAGTTGTATAACTGTTAAGGAGTGCCAATAAATTTCCACATTGGTTAAGGAATGAAGTGATCTTAGTTATATAACCAAGGACAATCTTCATTGGTGTGAGGCCTTTTGGCTGATACCAAAAGTAAAATCACGAGGGTTTATATCGAAAATGGACAATATTATATCATTGTAGAGATAGGGTGGAGGTCTCATTGTCCTTATCAACTACTATATATAAGGAGAAAGTAATTCTCACATCAGACTTAATTAGTATATGTGAAGTTCCATGATATACAAGTGATGACAACTATTATTTCTATTGGTACGTGATCTTTCGGGTGAAGCCAAAAGCAAAATCGCGTGTTTCCAAGTTTGAACCTTTATGTTATTTAAGGTTCGAATCATTGTATGTATGGTAGAAGCATTTCGTCGTAGTTTATTTTTCTCAACAAATTTACATTTCTTAATCACTGATACACATACAATTCTCCCTATATCTTATGGCATGAATCTCTATTTCATGGCTTCAAACTTGAGTGTAAACTTGCAGGTAACAATAGAGGAAGGTACACAACTAAGGAGTTAAAGAGGTTACGAAAAGGGAACATTTTAGCTCAAACTTTTACATTCCGTGAGCTATGTGTTGCAACAAATAACTTCAACAACGAAAATCTATTGGGGGAAGGTGGTTTTGGAAGGGTTTACAAAGCCCTCATTGAAAGCACAAAACAAGTACCATATTCATCTTTACTTTTTTAGGTTTCGTTACAAATTTGGTCCCTATAATTTAGAAAAAGTTACAATTTAATTTATGTGGTTTTAAATGTTAAAATGTAGTCATTATGGTTTTGTTCGATCAAACATCATTAATAGTCTCTACAGTTTGACAAAATCCTCCTACATAGTCCCTATCGTATAGGCTATTTATGAAGGATTTATTAAACCATATGGACCAAATTCTAACTTTCTCCAAACCATAGGAACCAAATTTGCAATTTAATATACTTTTTATTTATAGAATCTATTTGAAATGCAAGTTTGTTTAATAACCGTTATTTTTTTCACTACAAAACATGTAAAGGATGGAGATTTTTTAACCTCCACATAACATCAAAGAAATGAGTATATATCAATTACTATCTCAGGTTGTCCCATTCAATAACCATTATTTTCTTTTTAGTACAACAAACATGAAAGATGGAGATTTTTTAACCTTCGACCTCAAAAAAATGAGTATATGTCAATTACTACTTAGCAATCTTCATGTATGCCTAACCATTTGTTGAGTTTTGAAAAATTAAGCTTCTTTTTGGAATTTAGATTAGAACTAAAAATAAAATTGTTATCAAATGAAGCCTAAGTATTTTCGAGTTTTCCTATTGATTTGTTTTTCGTTTTTCGTCGTCATTAGGTAACGGCCGTGAAGCGACTTGATCCAAATGGATTTCAAGGGAACAGA
Source organism: Citrullus colocynthis (assembly GCA_031780015.1). NCBI lineage: Eukaryota > Viridiplantae > Streptophyta > Magnoliopsida > Cucurbitales > Cucurbitaceae > Citrullus > Citrullus colocynthis. The sequence continues at coordinate 6,794,090 of QLSR01000005.1, read as the reverse complement.
GAATTTCTTGTAGAGGTTTTGATGTTGAGCCTTCTTCACCATCCCAATCTTGTTAATTTGGTTGGGTATTGTGCTGATGCAAATCAAAGGATTTTGGTTTATGACTATATGGCTAATGGTTCCTTGGAGGATCATCTTCTTGGTATGTTTTGATAATTCATTCCAAAATCTAGGTTAAATTGTAAATCTGGTCACTATAAATTCAAGAAAGTTAGAATTTAGTCCTCATAGTTTGATAGAATGTCACAAATAGTCCCTATGCTTTGATAAAAACCTCATCAATATAGTATTTATTGTATGGACTATTTATGATGATTTTATCAAACCATTAGGACTAAATTTCGATCTATTCATAAATCATAGAGACTAAATTATTCTAACTTTCTCCGAACTATAGGGACCAAACTTGCAATTTAACCTAGTAATGGCTCCAAATATCACTTAATTATATTATCAAATTATATTATTATTGATATTTCTTTATAAATATAGATTGTATTTAATTGCATAGAATAAATCTAGATGCAAGAATTCCCAAGTACATTGAAGCTAATATAGTAAATCAAATATGTAGGTGTATCTTATAAGTAACAAAAGAGAGAATTCTCCATCAAATTTAACTCAAGCATCTTAGTATGAAACAAAGTGTATCAAACAAAGAGAGAAAAACTTCTATTTACAAAGGATTTAACAAATAGAAAACTATGTTTAAAAAAATTGAAAAAAACTTAACCAAACTATGAAGCTAACTCACTACATCGCTATGAATTTGAGGAAGAACTTTCACAACAACATCTCAATAAGTTAAAATTAAATATGATGAGGCAAAAAAAAATTTAGGCCCTCGTTTGGTAATCATTTGGTTTTTTTAAAAATTAAGTCTATTTCCTCTCAATTTCTTACAATAGTTTGCATAGGGTATTTATAGGCTTAATTTTCAAAAACCAAAAACCTAATAATTGCCAAATGAGGCCTAAGAAATTCCAATAATTCAAGTAAAACAAATAAAAAAGTTTCAATATAGAAACAGCTCTCTTCTATGGTGTGTTATAAGTTTCTTTCTCTTCAAGATTATGGGATTTAGAGTACTTGAACATTATTGTAGGCCCATCAACACTTCTAACAATGTTTTATTTCAGAAGATGGCATTTCAGGTTATCTCCAAACATTTAATTTTACAATACCCTTTACTTATATTTATTAATAAGGTACATGTTTGAAGATGGCATTTCATTTTCCAAAAGAAAAAGAAAAAGAAAAAAAACTAATGATGATTAAAATCTTGAGCTTTGCCTTGGTAGAACTTTTTTTTTTTTTATATATATCCGTGAGTGTCTGGGCCAGCTTACGCGAACCTCGACTAGTCTCACAGGACAACCCGCCTAACCCTACAACATTTGGGTGTCTGAGGCAAATGAATTATTCTCTATATATATTGCATTTTTGAATAAGTTGGAGCATCTTATTATTTTCAGATACAACTTCAAATAAGCCACCTCTAGATTGGAACACAAGGATGAAAATCGTCAAAGGAATCGCAAGAGGACTCGAATACTTACACGAAACCGTCAGTCCTCCCGTGATATACCGCGACTTTAAAGCTTCAAACATATTGTTGGATGAAGAATTCAATGCAAAGCTCTCTGATTTTGGTCTTGCAAAGATAGGTCCCATTGGAGATCAATCTCATGTTTCCACAAGAGTGATGGGAACTTATGGTTATTGTGCTCCTGAATATGCACTTACAGGACAATTGTCCACCAAATCCGATGTCTACGGTTTCGGAGTCGTGTTCTTGGAGATAATCACAGGAAGACGAGTTATTGACAACACAAAACCAACTGCACAAAAAAATTTAATTTCTTGGGTATGTTTTTTATAACTTCATCGATGTTTTTATCGACATTTCTTCCATATTATTTCAACTTAATAATCTTAGTAAAGACATATTTGAATTCATGATAATGTAGAGGTTGATATCTTTAGTTTCTAAACATTTTTCAATACGTTAATATTTCCATTGATATCAATATTGTTAAAACTCAGTTAGGAGAGATTTTGAGTGCCTTATTAGATTATATAATATTAAATTTATCTTCACATATCGGCTTAACCTTTTAGGTCAATCGATAATTTAACATGGTATCAAAGTAGAGTGGTCTAGGAGATCCAGGTTCAAAGTCCTACAACAAAAAAATAATATTTTCTTCCCAATTTATATTTGATTTCTACTTGTTCGGTCTTCTAATATTTCAAGCCTACAAGTGAGGGGAAGTGTTAGATAATATTATAATATTAAATTTGCCTTCGACTATCAACTTAAGCTTTTGGGTCGATCAGTGATTTAGCGTCGGGAGGTTCTCAAACTTCTGTAATGATATTATTTGTTGATTCTAAACAATTTTGTGTGTCTTTGATTGTAGGCACAACCACTTTTCAAAGACAGAAGGAAATTCACACTAATGGCAGATCCAAAGCTAGAAGGAAATTACCCAGTGAAGGCTCTTTATCAAGCTCTAGCAGTGGTAGCCATGTGTTTGCAAGAGGAAGCAAATACTCGGCCATTGATTAGCGACGTGGTTACAGCGCTTCAATATTTAGCTGTGAGTGACAAGAATGTCGATGAAGACGTAGATGACGAATCAGATTCGGAGTCGGTATCTGAATCGGAATTAAGTTGTTCATATTCATGTTCAACTTCTCCTGATAGAAGAAGTGATATTGGAGGTAAAAATGTTGGTGTTGAAGGTGATGGGAGGTGATTTGAAAATTGACTTAACAAATAAAATGACAAGACATTCGACAAGCTCCTTGGCCATTATAAGTATGGTAGCTTTTAACTCCTTGGATTTTTTTTTTTTTCCCCGAGTTCAATGTCATTTGAAAGAAAGAATTCAAACTTATAACTTCTTAGTCATTGAAAGTATATTAAAATCAGTTGAGTTATATTCAGATTGGCTCTTGAAAATTGGGATTGGAGTGTTTAATAAGCTCCTCATCTCCGTTATTACTCTTTGTATAACTATGTTGTTTTAAAGATAGTAATTACTATGCAGTTTTAAAGATAACTACGTCGTTTTAAATTTAAATATATATATATATATATATATGTATGTATACCCTAAGCCCTATATATAAAGAACTTTAAACAAAACCCTTAATACATGAACTCTGTGAGTTGTATCAATCTTTTTAAAATTTTCAATTTATACCTTTGAACTTTGAGAGTTGTATCAATTTAAACTCCAAATTAATAATTGTATCAATTAAAACCTTGAACTTTTATAAGTATATCAATTTAAACTTTGAATTTTCATAAGTGTATCCAAATAAAGCATAACGGAGGGTTTAAGTTTAGGGTTTAAATTGATACATTCTTAGTTTGGGGTTTAAATTGATACAACCGTCAAAGTTTAGGGGCATAAGTTAATATTCGCCCTAAAAGTTAATTAGTAAGATTTCTATAATAAAATTTAAATTATGGTCATACGTTAGAAGGTAGAAAGTTATAAGTAAGAGAGAGATTCTATTAATATACAAAAAATAATCGATTTAACTTAGCTATAATTGACATGTACGTATTTTTTACAAATATTATGAGTGATATTTTGCTGTTTTTCTCTTAAGTTTCATAATTTTTTAGCAAATATAAATTTATACCCCTAAATTTTGGAAGTTGTATCAATTTAAACTATGAATTTTCGTAAGTATATCAATTCACACCATCTTCCATATTTCGTTCGATGATTTTGAGTCAATTAAACTCATAAATTTTTAAAGTCACTCAATTTAGACCTTTCATTACCTTTAAAAATCATTCATACATAGATAAATGTGCGTAGACTTCTTTAAAAATCATCCATAAACTTTATTATGTAACAATTTAGTCTTTGTACTTTAAAATTTATAATTCATAAAATTAATATTAAGATTTAATGAGTTTTTTTGTATAAATAAACTGATAAACAAATTAGAGACTCAATATTTTTATATAATACAAAATCTAGATCATAAATTAATAAAAATTTACATCTAATTTTGATAATTTTTTCTTATCTTAAAAACTAAATTGTTACAAATTTGAAAATACAATAACTACTTTACATACAAAAGTTCATGACTAACTTGTTACAAAATTGAAAGTATAAGAATTAAATCATTACATACCAAAGTTTAGAGACTAAATCGTTACATTTATGCAAATTTATGGACCAAAAGTGTTTTTTAACCCATTTTTATTTCTAATGAGTTAAATAGATGAGATTTTTATATTTTAATATTTTAAGAACAATTATAAAAGATATTAAAGAAAATGTCAATGAACAGTTAATATCAATGTAAAATTCTTCAATTTATATTTCTTGGAATGGAATCAGGTGAAAAAGAACACAAGGAGAAGGATAAAAGGGGAAGAGGTCGGTCGAAACAAAAACTCTTGTGTAGGTGTCGTTTAGTTGTTGTTCGAATTTGAGAATTTCAGAGGAGAGTGGGCACGAATCACCACCCGTGGATTCTCATTCATTCTACCCAACTCCCATGTTCTTCAGATTCAATTCCCTTTCTTAATCGCCATGAAAAGGTACTCTGAATTCCGATTCCGCAATTTCCCCCCAACCCCTTTTCATTGTTTTCTTTCAATTTCATCTCTTTTTCCAAATCACTTCCGCTTTTGATTCATGTTTCTCCCATCATCCAGGTTCCCAAACTAGCTTTTAGGCTGAATTTTTCCTCCGAGGCTTACAACTCTGAATTGATTGATTCATTCATTCATTGGTTTTGTTGCCATGTCTTTCCGTAGACGGACTTTGCTCAAGGTCATCGTTCTCGGTGATAGTGGGTATGTGCAATTTATCTTCTAGGGTTCCTCTGTTGCTTACTTTTGGATTTCGGTTTCAATGATGTTTGATTTTGATTTCAGGGTTGGTAAGACGTCGTTGATGAACCAGTATCCTTCTGAAAATTGGTTGTTGACAATGATATTGATCTGTGTTTTGAGCATGTGATCTTGGAATTCACGGTTGACTTTTTTTAGTTTGCCCCTTTATTGATGTCATCCGAAATTTGTATGCCCTTTGTTTCAGTTTTTGTCTTGTTGTTTTGTTAAATTATTGACTTGGTGAGAGGTTTGAATAATTTGTCTTTTTTTTAACCTAAGACTGATATTCTTTTCTTTTCTTCTTTTTCTACAATTTGGATTTCATGTTGTTTGACCATTTTTTTTCTGTTTTTCTCGTATGTTTCTAATATGTTGTTTATTGAGATTTTGACCCTTTGGAAATCGATGTTGAGTAATCATTACCGTTGAACTGGAATAAGGATCATTAACTAGCTAATCAGATACGTGCATAAGAAGTTCAGTCAGCAATATAAAGCTACAATTGGTGCAGATTTTGTCACCAAGGAACTTCAAATTGACGATAGGCTTGTCACACTTCAAGTGCGTTCTACTTAACATCATTTGCATTTCAATGCTGTGTAAACTGTGTTGATTTTGGAACTATTATGTGCTAAATCATTGGTATTTGCATTGCTAGATATGGGATACAGCCGGACAAGAAAGATTTCAAAGTCTTGGAGTTGCATTCTATAGAGGGGCAGATTGCTGTGTTCTAGTCTATGATGTTAACGTGATGAAGTCATTTGACACACTTGATACTTGGCACGATGAGTTTCTTAGACAGGTAAATCCGTTCAGTTCTTTGAGTTTTCTTGCTTTTTGTGATGTTGTGTTGGCTGTTGAGCTTACTTATTATTACTCTGTTACTAGGATCTTTTACAGCTTGTCTGAGGAAAAATTATCAGCACATTTTGTATGATTTTTGTTTTTTTATGTATAACATCCTGTTCCTGCTGATGATCGAATCCCACTGAAACTTGTTCAGTCTTGTCTCATAGATTTAGGCTTGCAGTTTTTCCTTTAATGTCATTACTTTGGAAACAGTTCTACAGTAGTGGTTTCAGAGAAAGGGAAGGGGCTTTTTGGTCAGTAGGAACGACTGCATATATAGGAACGACTGGTTCGATTAGTTTGATCTATTAGTTTATTTTTCATTTATAGTTTCCATAGATCTATTTATTTTGACTGGTGTGTGCTTGTTCTTTTAGGCATTAATTTAATTATCTAGCATATGACTTTTGTTCCTTTAAGCTCTGTCTAAAACACCTTTAGAGATTTTTGTGTATTGAAATAGAAAGTACCTTAGATTGAGGAGCAACTGGTTTGGAGATCATTTTTGTCTGGCTTGTAGATATTGTTTTGGCCTTTGATTTAGTAGCTTTCTTCATTGCTGGTGGAATCCATTTCTTTGCCTTTGCACCCTGCATCCTCATTTTTTCCTTCTCATTCAAAAAGTGTTGTTTTATTTGCGTTGCTCTGGTATTCTTGATTTAATGTTCTGTGTCACTAAGGTTACATTGATGTTTATGAGGATTGTGATTAAAATACTATTATAGTGGACAATGATGTCTCAGAAAACAGATTTATTCCCACAAAAAATACTGAAGGCATATATGTGCGTTATATGAAATAAAAGAAAGATACTAGTACACCCATGCTCTCTTGGCTCTCTGCGTGTTTGGTATGTGTGTGTGCAAGTCTAAGGGTGTTTATTTGGACTTTCAGATCTTTTTTTTATTATTTTGAATCTCAATTGCTTCCAATTTCTGGACGATGTCTAAATTAGTATTTTGATCTCATGTCTTTCAGGCAAACCCACCTGACCCTAGGACGTTTCCGTTTATTTTGCTTGGAAATAAGATCGACATTGATGGTGGGAATAGTCGAGTGGTAAGGAATATGGATGTCTGGACCTGGCCAAGCAGAACTTTGCCTTTTCTTCTCATGAACTGATTTTGATTTCTGTAGGTCTCTGAGAAGAAAGCTAAGGAATGGTGTGCTTCAAAAGAAAATATTCCCTACTTCGAGACATCAGCTAAAGAGGACTACAACGTCGATGCTGCTTTTTTATGCATTGCCAAGACTGCATTAGCCAATGAACATGAGCAGGATATGTAAGTTGCTGAAATGTGAATTTTGTCTTTAGTGTGATCTCAAGAGTAATCTACTTTTCTGAAAACTAAAATGAAGTTGGGAATTGGTATTGAGGTAAATAGCACGCCTCCATAAATTCTTCTCAAAATAGTCTTCCAAATGACCTCTTGGTTTTATATCAGACATACATACATGCATAATGATATATACACCAACACATGCATGCACACATATAGTTGGTAACTTGGTGTTCAGGTAAAAATGAGAGGGAAGATTTACACCACTTGGTTTCTAATGCCCCTGATAGATGTTGAGCAATCTTCAAAAGAGTTTCAAGTTTGTCTTTGACATAGTACAGGTGATTAAATGTGAAACATTCTCTCAAGGTGAGATGTTTCATATGGGGAGACAGGATGGCCCATTTGCTAGTTTAGTTGGTTTTATCCTTGGGATATTTTCCTCTTTTGAGATGTGATCGAAGTTTTTTCTTTCTGACATGTCAAGATATTTAAATTTCCAATTTGTTTTGGGAGCTAATAAATGAGTGAGGACATTGTAACATGTCAAAACCCTAGTTTGGCGCTTTAACATAGCATTTACCTTGATTCATGAACGTACAATTATAGTGGCAAGACACCAGCAATTGCAAGTCTATACTGATCACGAAATTGCTAATCCTTCCAAAATTAGAAATTCACCAGATATATGGATTGTGTTTCTTCACCCTTCTCATCATCTCCTATGAGTTTTTAGGATAACTTAGTGTTATAGGGTTAGACAGTTGTCAAATGAAATTCATCGCAGCATGCGTAACCCATCCCGAATACTCATGTACTTAGTCAAAATGTTTCTTCAACATGGCTACTGGCGTTGTGTAAGAATCAAGCTAATGCAACTGAATTTCCTGTTGTACTGTCAGTTCCATCATTTATTTCCATTTTAGCAGTTGATTTTGTGTATTTTACATCAGAATTCCAACATTTTTTTGTTGTTATCATTGCTACGATATCTGTGTTTGTGTTGTCCTTCATTTGCAATATTTATGATGTTGCATACCTTGTTTTCATTACAAGGCGTTGGACAAGACCGAAAAATATGAACTCCTTACCATTGTTCTTGAATGCAATTGCAGATATTTCCAAGGAATCCCCGAAACCATCGTGGAGACTGAGCAAAGAGGTGGCTGCGCATGCTGAATCCAGAAACCAAGAGACTCGGGAACTATAACTCCCATCCTTTTGGTTCCAATTCTTATACATTTTTGCTGGCTTTGTGATCCCATAACTAATCTTTGATTGCAGACCTTGTTCCATGACCTAACCACTGAGACTTGAATTCATCTTTTCTTTTCTTTTCAAAGAAATTAGCTTCCTTTTCGTGAGGTAAGAACTTTCTGGGATGTCTTGAGTCTGTAGGATCCATTATTTCAAGGATTCTCACCACCAGTGTTCCTGAGTTAATAGTTTCTGGGCATCTGAATTCTTGCTTATGTTCAGGACGTTTCTTTTTATGTATTTTATTATTTTGGGCGGCTTCTTGTTCTATTTGAACTCTTTTATTATGAAACTGAGAATGGATTCATTGGTTCTTTTTTAGCCTTGATTTGTATACCATTAGCTTTATAACAGCAAACCATTATCTGGTTCATGTCTTGGTGGCTAAAAGTTGCAGGGTTGTCAAATAGAAAATGAGATGGGAGGCTACTTTGGAAAACTATTGTCAAAATGGATACGATTGATTATATGGTACACATTTTTGCCAGTTTAGAAGAAAAGTGGTTATATAAGAAAATAAATGTTCTAAGTTGTAATTGAGAACCTTAAGAATAACTTTTACAGTAGTTGCCTTAACTCTTAAGCTGTTTATTTTTTAGCTTTTATTTTAGAATAATCTATGCATAAATCCTTCATGATCCCTTTTTAGTGGAATATCAACTCTGTTTGGTCACTGGATTTTTAAATTGCCTTAGTCATGAACTTTTAAAAAATTATCATAAATAAATAAAATATATATATAATATTTTTAATTGAATAATATTTCTCAGCGTAACATATATTTATTGAATTTGATAGCTATAGCTTATAAATTATGATCATTATTTTTTTTTATGTTATGCTAGAAGGTATTGGATGCTTATTGAGCATTCATGGACTTGTGTGTCTAATTCTTATCCATGTTCAATCCAAAATTTCCCAGATAAAGCCGTTGAGAATTACTGTCAATTCAATCTAAACATAATTCATTTGAAGTTCTGGTATCCCTTAAGTGATGGCAACTTTCAATGCAATTTTGTGGATAAAAGAAAAATGACTTCCTAGGTTGTATATATTGCTTTGCGGCATATATTCACTAATTTATGTCATTCAATTATCTATTCTTGATTACATTTTAGTACATTATTTTCAGAATGGAATGTAAAATGTCTAAATATATTATAAAGAAATTTTAAAAATTTTAAAAACAAAATAACGTGAGAATTTTTAGTTTTCCAAGGGTCAAATGAAACTGATGATTCCAAATTATTATCTACAAAATTGAGTACAAAAGAGACCATTTTGTTCCTTTAAAACAGTATTGACAAACAAACTGTTAAAAAAAAATCACTCAGTAGTAATTGACATGAAATTTGTAAAGCTGTAAACAAAAAGAAAAACCAACTTGTTTCGCTACTTCTTTTTTTTTTTTTTTTTTTCTCCCTCTCTAAACTTCAATTACTGCCTCGATGTGACAAACAATGCAAAATTATATCAATGGTTATCGAAGGACATGCATAATGATTAATAAGAAACAGCCATATTGAATACTTTTTTCTCTCTCGAACAAACCAGCCAATTCAATTTCGCCTGTAGCATAACAGGCATACTTACCAACCTCCACCCCAATTCAGAGAAAACAGATTTAGAAACATAGCTCAAGCTTGAAAGCATGTTTAAAAAATGATTGTCGTAGGCAATAAAGGACAACGGCAGCATAATAGCATACAACCCCAGGTATGAGAGTGAGACTGCCCAGCAAGCGGCAATATCTAGCATGTAATAAAAAAAAAGTTTGAGGATATATGCAAAAACTAAATACAATGATCTAAGCAACAACATAAGAGCTGGATTAGTTGAGTGCAATAGCTATCTGTCAGATAAGCTGACATTCTAACTTTTTTAAACGCAAGTACAAAAACAGCTAACCAGTTGACAGTTAAAAAAACATTCAATGTTTATGATCAACACAAGGCTTCCAAGTTTCACCATGAAAGGGGTACACTTCACTATCTCTTATATGGGTGCAAAAATGGCCATCACTTCCCCCTGCAATTTTGCATTGGATTACAATTCATGAATTTATTGGGGAGAGCAAACATGCATTGGAATTCATGAATTTTAAAAGAGAGCTTCGAAAGGACTTACGAGTTCATCATCAGAGTTATGTTGTCTCCTTTAAGCAATATCCTCCCTGAAAAGAGTGAAGTTGGAAACAAGTTTTTAGTCTGTTCTTAAACTAGTTTAAGTATTGGCTACGGAAGGGTAATAATGAGGAGACGAACCTAAAGTTTTCCTGCTCTTCTTCTTTACGTTGACTTCCTCGGCATCATCCAAAACCAAATTCATATATTCGTCAAAGCCCTGGGGAAGTAAAACTCAGAAGTAATCTCCAGAAAATTAATAATGTTCAGAGGCTCATCATAAACTCATAGAAGCCCTCAATCTGGAAAACTTAGGCCTCGATTCATAACGATTTCATCGTTAGTTTAATGTCGTTAAAAATTGTGTTTTCTCACAATTCCTTTACTATAGTTCACCCTCCATATATTAACATTTAAACTCCAAATGATTATCAGGAGTACAATTTAGAAAACAGTTGTAGAAAGTAGATACCAATGGTCTAATGCATAGAAATTCATATATGGAAGTAGTGTCTACAAACTAAATTTTAAGAAACCAAAGACCAAAAACAAAATGATTATCACAGAGTACAATTTAGTATCAAGCAGTGAAAAATGAAATAAAAAGAAAGTAATCCTATTGAATTGAAAACAACAGTGGAGTATCCTCCACGATAATAACCCTACCCTCCTTAGTTCTAATTCAGTTTACATAATCAGTAGCTAGGAGCAACTTTTCTGTTCCATAGACTACAGACTGAAACAGGACTATATGTTAAAAATTAGACAGTCACTCTTCTCACTGGACAACTTATAACATACATAGATCTCGGGGCTCAGAATTTCCACCTATAGAGCAATATAAAACACTTAGATGACGGTTATAGCCCGTTCGTCACTAGGCCTTTTTAGAAGAGATCTTACCTGGACTCTATGGCATTTCTATCATGGAAAGAAACACCAAAGTCACTTGGCCTTTTTGTAATTACGAGTTTGCTCTTGTCCTTGGCCTTTTTGTAATAACAATTAATACTAATACTAATAACAGTAATGTTTTGGTTGTGTAGATCATGTCAATAGTAAAAGAGATCTTGCCTAGATTTTATGGTATCTCTACCCTGGAAAGGAACGCCAAAGACGCATGGAATGCTGGAAGAGATCTTAATGATCTTATGAAGAACTAAATTCAGATAGGCCCACGCAGAAGATTGTCGACCTAATGAATTGGACACTACAGTTTGGACCTTTCATAACCCTTTTGCATATTGTCTAGCTCTCCTTGCTCAAACATATATTTCTCCAGAACCTTTCTTGCTCTCCCTCCATCAAACAGATGGAATCCCAGGTCGTCCACCAGAAGCATTTCAAAAGCATAATGTCTCCAAAGGTATTCCAAAGCAAATTTGTAAATATTGGATGAAAGCTAAATTTTCTTTCCAATCCTACATTGCAAGGTCAATAGACTCACCGTTTTTCTTTTTCTTTTTCTTTTTCTTTCTCTTTTTTTTTTTTTTTTTTTTTTTT
>QLSR01000005.1:6716243-6781836 GCA_031780015.1 Citrullus colocynthis | reverse complement strand
TTTTTTTTTTTTTTTTTTTTTTTTTTTTTGGGATAAGGAACATAACTTTCATTATCAAAGAGAGAGATACAAAAAGAGGGGGAGATGAGGTAGCCCACGTACCAAACAACTTAAAAAAAGGAGCCCAACTATTATAAATTTGGGCTAGGTCAATACTATGGGTTAAAACACCAAAAAGAGAGATAATGTTGAAGAACTTTATCAATTCAAGCTTTGATAGCTAGCCTTTTACCTATAAAAAGAAGATATTGGATGTTAGGCAAAGTTCATACGTTGGTGCTAAACTGATTGATTCATCTGTATTTACTGTTCTACTTAAGACTAATTACAATGGTTGCGGATAAGGTTACTTTTATAATTAATAGGTGGTATTTTTGTAGTTAGAATGTGTAGCACCCTAATCCATCATAGTCCCATGTTTAATCAATTTTTCCTTTGGTTAATGAAATTCTCAGTTTTAGTAATTACACATTATTATGGTACTGGAGCTGCTTTCTCGACCCAACAGTGGAAGAAGAAACGAGAGAAACATTGGTGGATTAAACATTATCTCCATCCCTCTCATTAGACCATTTGTAAAACTTATACGTACAACTCTAACACAAATATTTCGTAATAATTGATGTACTGCACAACATTTTTATTTGATTAGTTTTTCCACCAAGCCGCTCCATTCTTAATATTGACTGTCCAAAAGAAACTATGGGTCAACAGACAATGCAGAAGCTCCAATAAAGTTTTTCTATCTCCATTCCAGAAAAATCTCACATTTCAATCTTAGGTAAAAAAGAAGAATTTTCTTTTTTCCACAACTCCCATAAAAGAGCCAGAGTAGCACAACCCCATAGGATTTAAGCTTTACCTTTAAAGCACCACCCTTTTAGAGCTTCTCAAACCCAACTACCCATCTCCTCAGGAAGACAAAGTTTTAGACTAAAAGCTTTAAAAAGATGCTCCTGACGACTTCTAGCAAAGCTAGAAAAAAGAGTAAGTGGTTACTGGATTCCTACCCTTTGAGCCAGAGCAAGCACACCAATGGAGACATGCAATGCTTTCTAAGCTTCCTTTGTATCCACTTATGAGTATTTAGACAATAATGAGTGAGATTCCATAGGAAGACTTTTATCTTCTTTGGAATCTAAACTTTAATATCCACTTAATCAGCAGGGTTTTGAGCTTATAACTAGTTTGGGTAAGTTTATGGAAGGTCAAATGGCTGGAGAACGCCCCAGAATTTTCCAAGGACCAATAAGCTTTATCGATTCGATCCCACAATCTAATGGTATCAATCATTGAGATATTACGCATCAAACTATCAAATTCATTGTCCTTAGTAACCCTTCTGAAACCGAGGTCTCAGTTGTTGTACTCAGAATTCCAGCAATCACCCACATAATCTATTGACAAATGAGGAAAAGACTCAGAAAAGCTTCCTTCAAAGACACAGCTCCCAACCATCTATCACACCAGACTACCAGAGTTTAATTCTTTCCTTATTATTCACTCTAAGCTGAATGAAATTCAAGAAGAAAGCACAATTTTAGCTATTTCAAACCACAGTCGGCCCTGATGGCCCCTTTTGGAGGTAAAGACATCCACCCAAGAGGTTCACAACCATAAATACTAGCAATCACCATCCTCCACAGGGATTTTTCTAATGGATGAAGCACCACAGCCACTTTAAGAGAATAGCATTGATTCTTTAATATAAACAACCCACATAGAGATCCCATACTGAAAATGTAGAGAGGTCCAACTTCATTTAACTAAGTGGCTACCCGACTGAAAAGCACCTCCTTCCAGAAAAGTTTCCCCCACAATCTAGTTTCATTATCATTAATCACCATTATAGGAGGCTTAAAGACTGAAAAAGCTATAAAGAGGAAGACTATTTAAGGTAGAGTTAGCTAGAGCAAGTCTCCCAGCCTTAGAAAGATGGGTAAGCTTAGACTTATCAAGCTCAGCTTTGAATTTGACTATTATTGGGCCCCAAAAACATTTTGAACGAAAATTACCCCCAAGCGGTACACCTAAGTAAGTCATTGGCAACTCTTCCATTTTGCACCCAAAGAGGCAGCCTGCTCAACCACAATATCCTTACTGATATTGATTCCCATTAAGGAGGTTTTTGAAATATTTAGAGACAGTCTTGCACTTGTCAAAATAATGGTCAAGAAACCCCACCAATTCTGAAGGCAACCTTGATTATTTGGACAAAATATCAAGGTGTCATCGGAAAATTTTTAATGGCTTAACAGAATTTGCTTATCAAACAAATGATTAGTCCAAGGCAACTTAGATTTTTCTCTCGTTATCATACCTCAACGTTCGATGCTTACTGTACCTCTACAAAACGTATTAAATATCAAATGCTAACCAATTTTAGTAGACTAACTTCCATTCTATTTAGATTGGAACGTTCTCTTTTTAGTGTGAAGACAGTAAAAACATAACTATGTGCCTTTGTTCGAAAGAGGGAGAGAGAGAAAATAGATGAAGGTTCAACATTTGTAAACTTTTATAAAATTCAAATCTACATTAAGAATAGAGAAACTAATGGTACGCACGATGGTTTCTCAAAGCAAAAGCCCACAAGTCTAAAGAACTTACAATGATTCGGCCTTCAATCCTCAGGTCTTTTTGCTCAAAAAGCCATATTTGAATTCGAGCTTTCTGTATAAATTACAAACATGAAGACAAAAGTAAGTAGCATCAGAGAAACAACACACAAATTTCACTATAAAAAACCATAAACGGGCACACCCAAAATGGAAAATAAATGAAATGATCATGAAAAGAAACTTACACTTTGAAGGAACCTGAAAATCAAGTTCTAGAGGCGCACCAACATCCATCCAATAAAAGAGGAAAACAAAATGTATAAGTGAAACATATAGAGAAAAAGAAAAGAAAAACGAAAAGCAAGAATGAAATGAAGCAAAAGAAGTTGAAATGAGACGGTACAATGGGTTGGGTCATAATCCTCTGAACTTTGGTGCTCGCCATGGCGACTAAATCGAATAGATTTCTCAAGAAAGGGGTTGAAAGGAAATCGGAGGCCCAACTCTCTGTGATTTTAGTCGCAAATCGCAGCTCACAGCCTCACGGTCGCCAGCTACGGGAATGGAACTTCAATTAGGGCAACGGTGGCTTTTACGGTTTAAATGTGAAAAAAGCGTATCAACCTAATCAATAATCCATTGTAATATAAAAGAAGACATTTCTACCCAAAAAAATAATAATAATTAACAATATTTTGTGAATTTTGATTACATCACTATAGTAGCAATTTTTATTACAGAGCAATAAAAATGGTCCTAAATCTAGACTATGAATTACATTAGGATGGGTTAAATTGTCTATTTGGTCCAATAGTTTGCATAAAGTTAAATTTTAACTTTATGATTTATAATTAAAATCTAGTATGTTTGATAAATGCAATCGTAAATAGTCTCTAGGGTATGAACTATGTACAAAAATTTTATCAAACTAAGGACTATTTTTATTTTTTTTTTCAAATGTTGTAGAGCATTTACGTCTTTGTAGTTGGAACAAAGGCATAGATGGCTTTAAATAGGGGCTCAAATGAAAAATAGGAACCTTTTCCAAAACCAATAAAGATTACGTCACCATTGGGTAAATTTGTCATTTTAATCCTAAATGCGATCTTCTATTTTATTCGTTTTGTAATGCTTTTTTTTGAATTCCTTCTTCTTCCTTTTTCCTTTTTTTTAATGTTTTTTCTGCATTTCTTCTCTTCTTTTTTTTTTTTTCTTTTGTTCTTTTTTTTTACGTCTTCTTCTTGTTATTTTTTCCCTTTTTTTTGCATTTCTTCTTCCTTTTTTTTTTGTTGCGTTTCTTTGCATCGAGCATCAAACATAGAGTATATAACATTAGAGTATTGAGCGAACTTACAAAATAGAATATAAAGAATTAAACATCGAGTATCGAGTAATGAGTATATAGCATAGAACATATAATATAGAGCATAGAACGTAGAACATCAAGCATGAGTATCGAGGATTATTAAAGATCGAGTATCGAGATCAAAAAAACTTATGAATTATAGGGCGCAAATGGTTTTCAATGGTAAATGGATAAATTCTCAAGATGCTAATGCAAACAAAAGACCACTCTCCATTCAATTTAAAAAACATACTCATTTTTCATTTCACCAAAACAAAACAAAAAAATTTGGTAGTTCCCAGCCGTTTATTTTGTGATTTTTGGTGAAGAAATAGGGGGGAGAAACTCAAGTGTCGCCAATTTGTATCGGACAGTTTTACTGTGTTCTCCTTCAAATTTTATAAAGTTGAATTTCCTAATTTGTTTTTAATTTCCCACCCACTCCCTTCTGATTTCTATTAGAGGTGAATTCATATTTTTTTATGAAAAAAATTCACAAAACATAAAAGATAAGCAACCATATATCATGATTTAAACACTAGATATTTAACTAGTTTAAAAAGTATAAAAATGTTTCTTTATTAATTTAAATATATTTTTGAATTATTTGTTATTATAATCTTTTCAAAAATATCTAACAACATTGATATTTTATTTATATTTTTTTCTCACCCATTTCATAAAATTGAGATCTCAGAATTTATATCTACATCGATATTTTAATTTTGATTACTACTACAAACAAAACAATAATAATAATCATAATATATTTTTTTTGTAGAATTACCTTTTTAGTCTCTAAATTTTTTAAGAATAGATGCACTTGGTCCCTAAGTTTTTAATATGTATCTTTTTTATCCCTAAAATTTTCAATATGTGAGGAATATGTGAGGTATATTTAGTCCCTGAGTTTTCAAAATATAACTTTTAGTTCATGAGTCTTCAAAAATCTATATACTATCTAAAATTAGTTATGGAGCGACATTTGATTTCTCATTTTATCCATGGGTTATAAAGTTATTTTAGGTAATTTCACATTTAAATTATTAAATAAAAATTTTCCTATTTTTATCATTCACACGTTAAATTAAAAGAAATATTTATTTCATATTTAAGCAATTAAATAAAAAAATCCCCTTATTTTTCACAACTCAAACTTTCGAATTATTTTTATTTATTTATTTGCATTCACACATTAAATAATGATAGCTTTTTAAAAAATCACATTTTATCCTTTAAAAAAATTGACATTTATGTATAATTCCTAATTCAAGTTTAAAATAATAGTAGATTCGTTTAAATTATTAAATAAAATATTTCCTCCTAATTTTGAGAATCACACATAAAACTTTAAATTAAAAATCTATCTTTATTTCATATTTAAACAATTAAATAAAAAATCTCTCTTATTTTTCAGGATTCACATTCAATTTGTTTTTTATTTTATTTTAATTTTGCATTCACGTGTTAAATAATGGTAGATTTTAAAAATCACACTTTATCCTCTAAGAAATCACATCTTATGTCTAAGGGTTCTTTTCAAATATAGCAAAAAGAACCAAAATATTTATAATCTATCACATATAAACTATGTATTTTGCTATTAGTTATAAATATTTTCAATAATTTTGTCATTTAAGATAATGTCCCTATGTCTAATCCCTAATTCAAGTTTAAAATGATGGGTTAATTACAGCAGTTTTGAAAAGAAGAAAAAGAGAGAGAGAGAGAGGGAAAGGAGTACTTTATATATTATTCCAATAATGACAAAAAAAAAAAAAAAAAAGATGCCCTTTTTCCCTAAATAATATATGAAGACCCCTTTCTCCTTAATTTTGTCCAAAACTACCTTACATTTCTTAGTAACTCTAAAATGATAGTAGATTCTTGGGAAATTGCTATTTCCAACCCAAAAAGTTTTTTTATGGGATAAAACTAACCTCTTTTTTAAAAGTTAATTTTTCTAACCCATTTTTCAACTTTTTAGAATTTCATAGATGGATCCCACATGGTGAAATAACGTGAATACCCCGAAAATCTTGTTCCTCAACACTCAAACCACATCTTTCCTAAGACCATCTTATTCAAAGAGTCCATTTTGTTTCAGTACTATCGTCTGTCATTTGTTGTAAAACTCATCCTATGTGACTTGCTTTCTAAAATAAACCCACAAAAAACTTCTTTGCAACGCTGATTTCTGGAAATTTTGGGTTTTCAAATAGTTCACGGTAAAAAACGAATAAGGATATAATTCCGCATTTCTACCTAGCAGCCAAGGCCTACAGGATGTCTAAGTTTCAAATATATTGGTCTAAGCTTCAAAGATATTCCAGGGTGACAGCCTACCTTGAAGAGATTGGATTTCAACGGTGGGCACAGGTGTACCAAGTCCATTATAGGTATGACAAGATGGCAACGAATATAGTAGAATACCTCAATGGAGTCTTAAAAGACGCAAGGGAACTGCCTATTACGAAGCTTCTTGAGCATATTCGAGGTTGGTTACAGAGTTGGTCCTATGTCCGACGTACACATGCCATGGCATGCACAAACCTTTTAACCGACTATGCAATGACCATCCTAAAAGAGGCTGAATCGGTGTCTAGAACGTATCGTGTATCTCCAATGGACATGTATGTGCTAAATGTTGACGATGGACATCTTGGTGGGCTGGTTGATCTCCATTTACGAACATGTACGTGTGGAGTTCAATTGCATGGAGATTCCATGCTCACACGCAGTAGCTGTGGCAACCATGCGGAACATTAACGTCTAAACGTTGTGCTCAAAGTGATTCACAGTAGAGTGTGTGCTTACCACTTATGCGGAACCGATATACCCAGTTAGCCATCGACAAGAGTGGAGACAAAGACCTGATTTCAATGACTTTGAAATCTTACCACCACGAAAGGTGCCAAGCGTAGGTCGATGGCAGACTGTTAGAATAGTGTCTAGAGCCACGACAAGTACATAAGTGTACGCGATGCAGTCAGGGAGGACACAATAGAAAAACATACCGGCAACCACTGATAACGCCTGCCATAGGGACGCATGGGATGCAAGAACTTTGGATATTGTGTAAATGTTTCGTAAATGTTTCAAAATTATTATAATTAGATTATCTATAAGTGTCTCAATTTTCATTTGAAATTATTTCGACTTCTTACTTTATAGATAATTTTGAGATGTATATATAGGCGAAGGGTAATATTGTAATTGTAAAAAAAAAGATCTGATATAATCACAAAGTCTAAATGATCGCTTAGTATATATTAAACAATCGCTTATAACACGTCTAAACGATCATCTACTGTATATTAAACAATCTCTTAGTATATATTAAACGATCGCTTAGAACACGTCTAAATGATCGTCTACTGTATATTAAGCTATCGTTTGTGTATTGTATATTTAAGTGATCACTTAGTATCTATTAAACGATCGTTTAGTGTATATTAAACAATCAGAATAGTATATATTAAACGATCGTTTAGTATATATTAAACGATCGCTTAGTACATCTACTGTAATGCGAGAAATGGATTAAATTAAGTATGATAAGAATATATGTACATGAATACTTGCAATTGATAAAACAATTGAATTAAATTAAGTATAATAAGAATAGATGTACACAAATTGTAAGCACCTAATTGGTAAGCACGTTCAAAAGCTTTAAGCGAATTAGTATTAATAATCTCACATTGTAAATTAAAAAAAAAAAAAGGAAGAGAAAAACTAAAAAGGGAAGGAGACAAAAAGGAAAAAGGAAGTAGAAAAAAAGAAAAGAGAAGAAAAAGAAAAAAAAAAAAAAGAGAAGATAAGGATGAGTAGCGTCGGTTATAAACTTCCCTTTGGACAGAAAAGTTGCCGACTTCATTCTACTCATTTCCAAACTCAATTCTATGCTATTTTTCAGCTGCACGTCTTGGAGAGGTTGAAGAAGAGTTCTAGGGCAATTTCGTACAAAGTTTTGGACGATTTCATGGTAGAACTGAAGCTGAAACAGAAGCTTCATCTATTGTCGCGCAGCTCAAACCAGGTCTGGTGTTTGGTGAATATCGAGCTGAAGAGATTGAATTTTGGGCTGAAATTTTAAGGTTAGTAAGTTAACTCAATTTTGAACAACTTTTATGAAGGATGCTTGAGTTGAAATGGATTAGAAACATGTAAACGTTTAGCTGGAAGTTACTGATACGAAATTTCCGTGCAATTTGGAGCAGCACGGAGAAAACTTGCAATATCTGATGAACCAAGAAGAGTTAAGCCACGAAATTTTGAGATAAGCTAGAAAACATGTTTCTATACAAGTTTGTAGAAAGAAAAAAGTTCTAAATCTGGCTAGAAATATGACTTTAAAATGACAGAAGTGAGAACAAATAGGAAAGGAGGAAACTCTGTTGTCGAGTGCCGTTTGGAGCAGGTAACGCTGAGAATTGGAGCGTGAGTAGCGACACTGGTGTTGCTGGTCGTGTAAAGGAGGATTTTCTTCACAAATCTCGCTGGCTCTCGCTCAGTATCGCTCATCAGGTAGTCTCGCTGGTATCGCTTATGCTGGTATCGCTAGTGTCGTGACCTGTTGTGTAATTTCGTTAGTAAACTCGCTAGTAAGGTGAAATCTCGTTGGTAATCTTGCTAATGACATAGAATCTCGCTTATTATGTGTATTTTAGGAAAGAAAGGGAGTCTTGGTGGTGAATCATGATTAGAGTTTAAGTATGCACGTTTAATGATCATGTAAAGGAAGTTTAAGGAAAACGTAACGTGAGGAATGTGTATTTACAGGCCAATAAGAGTTTGAAAAGGCATATAATCCGCTCAGGGCCTAAGGACAAGTTGTGAGTGAAACTTTTCTTTCTTTGAAAACGAATTTATTGAAAATGTTTAGTTTGGTTTTTCTTATGAAATATAGCTTTGAGATGAACTGTTTTCTTGAAAAACACGATGTTTGATGATATTGTTCATAAGACACATTTTATACGTTTTCTATAAGACGTTGAATAACATGTTGTGAAATGTGTTTATCGTGATATACCTAATTTTCATGAAAGATTTTCATGTGAACTATTTACGTATAATATTGGTTCCTAAAATGTTTTAGAGGAGGCTCAATGCTGAAGGACATGAGAAGGCATGTGAGTTTCCCCGGGACCCAGTACTGAAGGACATGGAAAAGGTACTTGGGCAACCCGCCATAGTCCTATGTGCACATAGAGGTTATATGCTGGTGCGTTGAGTTTTGCTCCGCATCGAGCCTTATTTGTTTTCGACGTCGGGTGCGTTGAGTCTTGCTTTGCCCTGACTAAGGGAAAGTTTTAAGAACGAACTGTTTTTCGTATACGATCATTTTTGCATGAACATATGTGATTTGTTTACGTTGTTGAAATTATGATTTTATAGAAATGATTATTTGAATCACGTTTATGGTGTTATTATGATTTTAACATGTCTGTTTTTCAAACAAAAGATAGTTTTACAAAATTAGTCACTCACGGGGCTTTTAGCTCACGTTTTCCATGTTTTCTTTTCCTCCTAGGTAGCAAGGACGTTTCTGGTGCATTGCCTACTCCAACTCGCCCTGCTTAAGCTTCGAGCTTAAAAAAACAGTTTAATTTCTCATTGTTGTAAGTGTAAATAACTTAACACTGGTGGCATATAGATTTAGTTGTTTATAAGTGGGTTATGAGAGAGTATGTTATAAAAGTGTACCATGTACAGGAAGGATTATTATAATATGATCATGCCTTAATAGGGCTGAATTCTGTGAATGTATACGTATGGAATGTTTCCACAGGAAGTTATGTAAGATGGGGCAATATGTATCACAAGAGGGGTGATGTATATTGTCTTCACATCTCCTTTCAGGTTAAGTAGGTAATCAGAGAGGGAGTTTGACACGAATACTTGCAATTGATAAAACAATTGGATTAAATTAAGTATAACAAGAATAGATGTACATGAATACTTGCAATTGATAAAACAATTGGATTAAATTAAGTATAATAACAATAGACGTACACGAATACTTGCAATTGATAAAACAATTGGATTAAATCAAGTATAATAACAATAGATGTACAAGAATACTAATATCATTGATTACCATAAAAATTTGTCTGCCCATAATTTGGATACATATTGTTCAAAATTAAACTATCTCTATTAGTATTCGTTACAAGGTACTCTAAAAATTTACAAGAAAAAATCCCACAGTCGAGGGATTTGGATTTGCCCCACTGAAACGTAGTCTTGGACCGTTCACTTCCCACAGCTGGTACTTAAAATTTGGAAGGTTCATGTCGAATCCATTGGCTAACAAAATTGATGGTATGGCCCCGCTGAGCAGCTGGAGTCATGGGTTCACAATGTCTGCATGGATGTAGTCTGGCATCGAGTCGAAGACGAAGGTCGTGGACTCTCGAAGGTCGATTGCAGCCATGAGCCAATGCTCATTTATGTTGATTGGCCCAAACACGAAATCCACCTCCGACCATGCAGGCTTGTAGTTTTCGTTTAGGTCGTGTGTGAACTTGAGGAACATCAAGTGCATGGCCCAAAAATCGACGTGTGCAACCTTGTTGGTCCAAGGCTTCACTGTCCCGTCATGCATGACCACATTATCAGGTCGTATATTGCAGGAGGTTTATTCAATATTCATGAGGGAATCCTGTAGAAAATCAAGGGTTAGATAAAATAACAATAATAATTGATCAAATTACAAAACAAGTTCAGGATTACGTACCATAAATGCAGTGTTGACCACCGTGAACCGAAGTGAACACAAATCAGGCCCGGAGTGAAGCTTCCGATGAACGTGGAGCACTAGTATGTCCATATTCTACAGAAAACAATGTAAAAGTTTAGTAATATACGAGTCGCAATTGAATTACTAAATGATCGTTTATGATTTCATAAGGTTCAGAAGGTTCAAAGAGAAAGCGAAAGGTTGAGAGAGAAAGCGAAAGCGAAAAGGTTGAAAGGGAAATTGGGGAAGTTCAGAGAGAAAGCGGGAAATATTGAGAGAGAAAGCGAAAGCAGAAAAGTTTTCCAACGGGTAGGAGGCGACTTTTAAAGAAAAATTGAAAAGGCGCGTTTTGGCCAGTTTTAATTTCGGGGATAAAATTGGTATTTCACGTGGCCAAAATGTCACTTAGGATAAAGTTTTTGGAAGTGGGTCATCCATAGATAAGTTTTTAGTTTTGGGTCATTTCGTGCAATTTTCCGTTTATTTCTAGAAAATCAGGTCACATACAATGAGTTTTACAATAAATGACAGGCATTAGATAGTACTGAAAAAAAATGGACTCTTGTGAAGAAGATGGTCTCGCGAAAAATGTGGTTTGAGTGTTGAGGAACAAGATTTTTTGGTATTTACGTCATTTAATCATGTGAGACCCATTTCTAAAATTCTAAAAAGTTGAAAAATGGGTTAGAAAAAAACTTTTTTAAAAAAAGGTTAGTTTCGTCCCATAAAAAACTTTTTGAGTTAGAAATAACAATTTCCCTAAATTCTTTTAAATTATTAAATAAAATATTTTCTCTCAATTTCGAAAATCACACATAAAAGAATTTTAAAAATCACATTATATTCCCATTTTTTAAAAAATCACGCATAAAAGAAAAAAATTATAAAAATAAATTAAATTTTGTAAGTCAAACTAAAAGAGGAAAAAAATCGCGTATAAAAGATTCTTTTAAAAAAACAAACAAATCATGATAATTTATTTTTATGTCTAAAAAACTTACTTAATTAAATGATAGTAGATTTAACTTTTAAACAAATCTCAATTTGTCTCTATATATCTAAATTAATTTTGTAGAATTAAATTACAATTTCAAATCTAAATCTTTTCTATAAATAGTTGCGTTAAGTCTTTAGTTTTTATCAGGGTTTTTTTTTTTTTTTTGGTTTTGGTTTTATTTCCTTAACTTTTTTTAATATAATTTAGTTTAGCATTAAAGTATTTTATTTTATTTTATTTTACATTATTGTCAGTTTTTTTTTTCTTATTCTTTAGTTCTCTGAGTATTTTTTTTTCTTCCTTATTTATTTATTTTTAGGAGTAGAAATACGGGTATCACACCTCTATTTTTCATTTCTTTTAATTATCTCCCACGTTTTTTTTGCTTCTTCTTTTTACGGTCTTTTTCCTTTCATTTCATTTTTTATTTATTTATTTTGGAGTTTCTCTTTTTAATTTAAATATATATTTACTAGAATTATATATGTGTATTTTTTTTAGAATAATATATCTATATTATTTATATTTTAAATTATAAATAATTAAATAACTATTTTGTATCCAAATTGTGTGAGATTGAGGTTTAGTTTTTTTCAAGATCATTACCTATGTCTCTAACTAGATTGCGATTAACAAAATAGTTTTTGAAAGATAAGGTTAGATCATTGAATGCACGACGTTAATTATCGATATATAATAAAATCATTTATACTAAAAAAAATCACATCTCCTTGAATATTTTTTTAAATAATAATTTGACATTTTAAATTAAAAAAAATAATTTTAAAGATAAGAGGAAAAAAAAAGAGATTGTTTTAAAATATAAAATTTCATATAATTATTCAAAATAATAAGAAAAATTACTCCGAATCCTTTTTATACCTACTTGTACAAATTCAAAAATTAAAAAGGGCACACTTTGAAAATTCCGGATCAAATGCATCTCTTCTTACTAAATTCGAAAACTAAATACATATATTTTAAAAACTTAAGAGCTAAATACACTTATTCTTAAAATATTAAGGACTAAAAAGGTAAATTTTTTCTAGGTTAAATATCAATTGGTCCTCGTACTTTGAAGTTTTTTTAATTTTAGTTCTATTCAATATTAATTCCCGTACTTTCAATAAATCTTAAATTTAGTCCCTTAAAGTTAATTTTTATCAAAATTGATTAAATTATAGCAATAATTTCTATGCAATAAAATAAAATATGTAAATAAGTTTTCAAAATTTATGATGAAAATGCTATAGATAACAAAAAGTTTTTTAAAGAATCAACAATAAACCAATATCAGTGACTAAATCTAAGATTTATTGAAAATACAGCGACTAAAATTATACGACTAGAAGTATAAGACTGAAACTGAACCAATTTTAAAATAGAAGGATTAAAATAATATTTTAATCTTTTTATTTTTTTTACTACTTTTTGAATCTTATTCAAATTCACATATCCACTTGATTCCCTTCACACATTTATATAACCAACAACAAGATTTCTCACTTCTTCAAGAATTAAGACCTTTCTTAGTTGGATTTTCATTTTTCTTCTTCTTATACGGCAAATAGATGATCGTTTATCTCTCTTATCCATTTTGCTTTAGCAAAAATGTGTCCCTCTCCTTATAGTTACTTCTTCAACAATTTCCACGTTTAAGATTCCAAAATATTGTTCTCGTAATAATATATATTCAGGATAAGTTTACAATCGATATGAATAAATCAAATGAATGATTGAATTAATTTTTAAACCTAATCAATCAATTGTTTTTTTTTTTCTTTTTTATATATCAATCAATATAGTTTATAGATATTTTAGTAAGACGCTTGATGTCGTGATGTACTTGTTAAATGCATGTCGAACTTATTAAATAAAAAATTCAAAATTCAAAAAGACTTATAAAATTCTGTTGGAAGTATAGAGAAAAAACAGAAACATGCTTATAATTTACTTTTCTTTTTTTTTTTTTTTTTTTACTTTTTACTTTTTACTTAGTACAGATTTTGCTACGTCCAAATTAGTTAAATTAGATTTAAATTTTTTTTTTTTTAAAGATACAAATAACAACCATTATAAAGAAACATAAAAGATATTGAACCAACAACTCCTTAAGAACATCCCTTCAACTTTTGCATATCATGTGATAACTTGATCAATATTAATTATAAGATCCACATTGATTTAAGTAAAAATGCAATACAACGAACTATTTAGTTTCAATTTTTTAGATCATTTTTTCTTTTTACTTTATCTCTTTTCTTACAATTGAACCCAAATAAATTAAATTTTATATACTTTTTCTTCAAATAAGTGGTAATTGCTATAATAATTTATTTTATCCAATCTCTCCTTACAATAATATAATGTGTCACCCTCTAATTGTCACTGGTTTAGAGATCAATAATATTATTTTTACATTATTATGTAATATCTATAGTTAGATAAGTCCACAATCAAGATGATTGATCAAACAAAATGATTGACATGTTTAAATTTTTTTTTTTTCCCATATCAATACAATATGCATTTGAATTCCCAAAAATAGTTTGCATGTAGAAATATACAAAATCCCTTTCTCTTTCAAAACCTTACATATTATACCAAATTCTTCAATAATTGCAAGGCTTCCGTTGCTCACACGAACCCGATGTGGTACAAGTCATTGTGTCACAGCCAATCAGAAAGCTCCACTTCACCACATAACGCAAAGCCCGTGCCTCTTACTCCACGAACCTCCCCATTTCATGCAACTATGTCTCCTATCCTGCCACGTGTCCGGAGCCACTCATAAGTCGCCACGTTGATGATGTTTGTTGTGGGAGTACGTAGTTACATTTGCAGCGGATTTCTCCTTCAGGCTGTTGGATGTGCCACGTTGGTGTTAGTTTTTTTTCCCACCTCTTTTTGGGGCGGTGCGATTGAAAATGTTTCTCACTCGTCAGAACAAAGTTGTTGGATTGTGGAGAGATCTAATTTTAAAAGAATGGAAAATATTTTCGTATGCATCTATATATGGGTAAATGTGAAAGGTTCTTCCGCTTGAATTTGGTTGGATCGGTAAGAATTATTGACGTGATCCCCAATCTGGTATCACGGTAAATTTGTAATTTTTGAGAAGAATCGAACAGTCATTACGTAAAATAGAAGAAAGTTCACACTAATGTTGTGCTTGATCACGGTATAATTCGACGTATCTCAAATGTCACAAGCCCTCTTGATTATATAGAAATAAGTTTCGTAACAGTCATTTATTAGCTAACTTATCAAGTCGTTAAATAAACATTTATAAATGGTTAGATTTATTTCACTACTGACTGAAGCATGTGGAAAATAGAACGCCTACGCACAATCTTTACCTTCACAAGATTAGTCTCTTCAAACTCATGGTCATCCCTGTGGGTCAGCTTACTTATGGCTTTATGGTAGATTCTATGGATCGTTCTCCGTGCTTAGCCAAATAAACTTATAGTTTGATAGTTGACCTTATGAATTAGTCTCCATACCATCGAATCAAACAAAATTGTATATAAAAAGATTTTTGAGAAAGCACATGATAAAATGAAAATAAAATTTGAAAAATATTATTTCCTTATCCAAGTATGATGTGTACGTGTAAAAAAATGTTGAGTGATTAGCTCAATTAATTTAGGTATGTGTTGTCTACCAAAAGGACCATAGCTTCAAATCTCCATAGCTCTTTGTTGTTGAACTATAATTTTTTTTAAAAAAAAAAAATCATATTGGAATCTAAGTGCGTGTTTTGAATACATTTTGAAGTGTTTAATTTAAAAAATAAGTAATTTTAAAATAAATTAGAGTGCTTGAAAACTACTAAAAATGGATTTTGAAGTGTATTTTAAACGGTTTTTGTCATAAGAGTTTAAATAAAAATGAGTTTTTTGAAAAATATTTTGTTCTTGAATCAATCCAAATGGGCCCTAAGTCATAGTTAAGGCACTTAAGCTAGTTTTGTTTCTCTAATTAACAAAAGAAAGTGAATACATATTTCTTTAAACGAGAATGTCTTTTAATTCCAACATATAAACGTTTAATTCAACGTTGATATCAAAAGTATCTAAAATTGTAAGTTTATTGTTATTAAGAAACATGAGTATTTCGTATAATTCTAGTACAAAGGTTATATATACAAAATTGTTAAATATACGTGACGTTTTTAAGTTGTTATCTCAATTGAGTAGTGAAAATTTAGAAAAATATATGTAATTGAATGGTTGCACAAAATTGATTGTCAAAGTGAGCATAGCTCAATTTATATTCGAGATATGTTAGCGACCATGAGATCCATCGTTCGAACGTCACCACCCCTATTGTATTAAAAGAAGTCTAAATCAATTAAAAAAATGAAAATTTAAGGTCTTAATTGATATCATTTTTTATTTGGTCTCTTACCCAATACAACTATTTATTTGTTTTAGTGCCTTATATATATATGTATATATATTGTTAAAATTTTTTTCGATTAGTTCCTTATGTTTTGACAATTTTTTAATTAAGTTCCTCGTAATTATTAATTATTACATGATTGGATAAATTTAAACAATATAATACTTGGCTAAGTGGCAAAAGTTTACTAAAAAATAAAAGGTCATCTATAACTCAAAATTTTTTGAAATGTCAAACCATTTCCTATCATTTAGAGGACGAATTATATAAGCTTTTACTTTTTCAGATGTAATTTTGGAGTAAATTACAAAATTAGTAACTCTATGAGATCCTTTTTTGGTAGAAATTGAATCTCCGACTTCATAGAATATAATACTATTGAATTAAGCTAATTTTAGTATTTAGTTCATGAATTTTCGAAATTATAAATTTAGTAGTTGAACTATGAAATTGTACACATCTAATAATTTTGTCGGGTTAAACTAAATTAATAAATGAAAATAGTTACCACAGCAGTATTATAAAATTTTCCACTACCTCATATTCTATTCATATTCAAATTTGAAACCCATGTAAACAGATCGGTTAGTCTCATTCCCGCCACGTGCCAAGAAATCCGTACGAAGGTTACTGTACACATGATTTTAGATGATCCAACTTCGAAATTTCCTCCCGATTTCGCATCCTTTTAAACGACAAGCGCCGTCCCTCGTTCGGCAAGCGTCTATATTCTTGTAACAAACTCAATTAATTTACATTCAAGACCTTCTAATTCTCTTTATTTAAATTTCAGCCACTCAACTTTTTATTTCTTTCTTTATTCGGCCCCACTTTTCTTCTCATTTTGTGGGCGGAATCTGTTAGGCAAAACGATTTAAGTTTTATTTTTCTAATTTTTTATTTTTATAAATTTAATAAAATCCGTCCACACAGATTTATTTTATTTTGACCATTAACTTTTTTTTTTTTTTTTTGCAATGGCAGCCATTATTTCTTTTAAAATGGTGGGAGTCAAAAAAATAGTATAAAACGTGGAAAAGCTTTTATATTTGTGTGATAATTATTATAAATTATTCGGCCAATTTTAGTAAAAATTAATTTTGAGGGACTATTCTAAAAAAGAAAAAAAAATGGTGATCTAACTTTAAGATTTATTGAGAATATATGGACTACAATTGAACAAATTTTAAATTATATTGACTAAAATAATATTTCTATATATATATATATAATTAATTAATTAATTAAGCATGAAAGAATAATTATTCCAAAAATACTTTTCCATTCTCATTTTTGAAGAGTGGGTCATTATTTACTCTAAACTTTCCAAATAAGTTTTAACTTGAATAAATATTGCATTTTATTTCACTTATAAAATATTTTTTTAGTGAATTAATAAGTATTTGAATTTATTTGAACTAAATGCAAATTTGAAGCTGTGTAAATGGTTTTTTTCCCTTTAAATTGCAGAAGTGAGGTTTTATCAAAATGGTATGTCTAAATTCTAAATATAAATGATATGGATAAAATTTTAACTTTTTAAATTATAGGATAATTTATAATTTATCTATATTTTTAACAAAATATCCTTCAAACTTTTTTTTTCTGAATTAAATGAGGTTTGAGATTTTTTTAATAAAATTGAATATGTGTACTAATTTATTAAATACTAGATCGTCGTTTAAATAACGATCTAGAAATGTTTTTCTCTATTATTTTTAGTTTAGAAAAAAAATATATAGCAGAGGAGATGTAATAAAAATTTGCAACTTTATCTAAATATAGAGTCCAATTTAATTAAATTAAAAGCTTACCATGAAGTTTTAGTTTGAAAATCATATATGTCTGTCAATTTATTTATTTTTATAATATTGGATATTGATTAAACATCGAATCTTGATATCGATAATACTTTTTATACTGGTTTAATTATACTCATGTTGATAATTATTTTTATTTTTATTTTCATCCTTTTCAACCCGTGTGAAGGTAAGAATTTAAACATTTATAATTAAATACAAATGCACAACATTTTAATTAGTTTGAACGTTTTCTTCCTTACCTCTAAAATTATAAATATCATGTTTCAAAATATCACTCCTATTTAATGTTCAAATTTACATTTAATTACCAAATAAATTATGTCTATAATAATTGATTGGTATTTATAATCATGTAAATAATTTCCTACAAACGAATTTGACTTTCAATAACACCCAATACCAACTTGCAATAATTATTATTTTTATTATTATTGTTTAAAAATATCTCTCATTTTTTTTTTCTATTTGACTAAATCATAAAAGAAAAAAAAAATAGACATTTTGAAAAAAGATCGTCTAATCCATTTGTTGACCCAAATACATAACCCAAAACAAATTCTTTGTTATATTTATCTGTCATGGAGACTTTTCCTAGATTAAGTTATAGCTTTTCAATATATATATATATATATATATATATATTTTTTTTTTGTTTCATAATTGTTGTTTTTTCAAATATATCCTTTCAAGGAAGAGCAAGTCTAATATGAGAAATTAATAAATAAATTGCTACTTAAATATTTCACTTAGAAAATATTTTATAATATTTTGAAATATAGTAGCTTATATTCAGTGCCTTGTATATTAAAAACATATACACAGTAGATTTAAATGATAAAACCAAAACATCACTGCTTTATAAAGTTGGATGAAAACTTATCCAAATCTTTTAAGAACTTTTTGTTCAAAGGGTGATTTGATACAATTTCATTGACAGCGCATTATTCCAAGTGTTGTTATATTATTATAATGTTTCTTTTTAAAAATATTCGCTGTTTCAATAAGTTCTCTTAGTTTATATCATGTTTTTTTTTTTTTTTTTTTTTCTTTTTAATTTGTAACGGAACATAACGAATAAATAATAATAATAATAATAATAATAATAAAAATAAAATTATTATGTGAAAATTTGAACCACTAGATTTTAGTCGAGAATATAATATAGTAAGTTAACAAAGACAAATATAAATTTTTTCATTAATCTTTGTATATTATTTATCGGCTCGTGCATATGCTACTTCATCTTGGTTTGGTTCGGCCTTACCTAAACATCAAAAGAAGCATATTGACATATTTAAAAATGATTTAACATAATTAATATTATATCTACCATGTTCAAAATTTGCTTTTAAATATTAAAAATCACAAAAATTACTTTTAAAGATGTAAAATAAAACATTAAATTATAAAACCGTAAACAAGAAAATATTTATAGAATTTTAATGTCATCAATATAGAATAGAAATACTAAACAAAATAAAATATAAATGAGAAGAAAAAGGCAAGGGGAATGTACCCATTGACATGCAAGAATGTTCCACTCCCAATATAAATACAGTACAGCTGTATGTTAAAAAAAAAAAAAAACCCAAATAAAAGCAATTTATTACGAAGATACTAGGAACAAAAATACATTGATTCTCTATATTTTTCTTTTATGTTTATATATATATATAAAAAACACTGATAAATAAAAATACAATGATTTATCCCGTTACTACTGCTTACATACCAATATTCCATTTAAAATTTGAAAGAAAGAAAATTAAATTTTTTCACATTAATTGGTCAGGGGCCCACAATAACATTTATTATTTATTTTTTCTCGTCTCCTTAATTGTCTGTCCATTGTCCCAAATTTCTACAGCTTCTCTTACATTTCTTCTTTCTTTTCCCCTTTTTCGCTTCAAAATAAATTCCATTTTTTTCTTTCTTTCTTTGTCACTTTGAACTCTTCTGGACTCTACAACCCATTTTCCCATTCCCAACTGCAACCATTCTTCTATGCTTCTTCTTTGCTTTCTTCAGAGCCAATTGATTGTATCCAAAGTAACAACCAAGGTCTTTCTTTCTCTTTTTCTCTAACTTGGATTGATTTTGAAGCCATATCCACATCTTTGTACCCTTTGATTGCTTTCACAGTAAGTAATTTACTCCATTTCTTTGAATTCATCATCTTCTTCTTTCTCTTCTTATGAAATTGGGTTTTTCTTGATGTTTCTTGGCATTGAGGCTGATGGGTCGGATTTGGTTTTGATAATTATGCTGGGGATTTTTAGTTAGTTAGCTAATATTCAAATCTGAAAGTGAATTACTGTTTCATTTCCTAAAATTTTCTGGTTGAGATTTCTTATGGAATGGTGTTGTATTGGTGGGTGGAGATTTTTCTTTTGCGTCTGGGTTTTCTTGGGTTTATTTGAAAGTTAATCACCTTCAAATTTATTTTTTCTTGGAGAATGGTGGTTGAAGATCTACTTGTTGATTTTTGTCTGCTGAGTTTGTTTCATCTTCATCTGGTTTGGAAGATTAATTCTGTCTTTATTCTTGGCTACTTCAGGTTATTTGGTACTTCGGATCATACTATTAGATGGGTTTCAGATTTCTTCTAATAGGTTGTTTGGATTGTGGGTGTTAAAGCATCTTGAAAAGTTGATTTCTGCATGCAATCTTTTAGAGGTTTTTGGTTCAGGGCTTGTGATGAAGTGTCTATCTTAATCATTGATTAGTTTGCAGTCACTTAAATGTGGTTTCCGATTCTCAAGGAAAAATTGTACTCACTATGATGTTATTTTTTTGCCTTAGATTGGTGTTGGAGAGGCTGTTCTTGAGTGAAATTGAAGGAGTTTGGTGTGTAGCATGTGCCATTATTGTGGTGCTGTGACAACAGACTCAGATGGCAAAAAATTGGAAAATGGTAGTTCTGTTAGATTGGATGATGCAGGCCCCGCGTGTTTATGTAAGGTTTGCAAAGAGAATCAGGGGCAAGAAATGATGAACTCAGATAATAGAAGTATGAGCGTCGCACCGATGTTAAGTCCAATGCCTTCACTGTCAAGCTGCAATAGTTGGGTTTCAGCTAATTATACTTCTTTCAAGTGTTTCTGTACTTTTAATTTTCACCCTAAATCTTGATTCTCACCATTTAATGCCTTTATCTTCTCTTTCTCATCAGGTGATTGTTCAACAGTGGCAAATTTAGATATCAGGTAAGATGGCCTACTAAGGAAATCTTTCTAAGTCAACAACCACTTTATTCTTTATAGTCATTGGATTTATTTTATCTTGTTAGGGATGGCCAAGAAGGTGCAACAGGAAGTAGCCAAGAAGATATCGATTGTAGGCAAGAAATGATGTCACATAACTTGAGTGAAGTAGTTCATAGCAATGATCAACTCAGTGGAAGAGACGATGAAAGTGTAACGTCAATTAGTCAAGAGGCAACTCACAATGGCTCTGGCGTTCCTGTCAGTGCGGAAAGTGAGCAATCCCATTCTAATTGGATGGATACTGATCTGTGGGATCCTCCAGAGCCAGAGGACCCAGAGGATCACATGGAGGGTGGGATGGGTTATAACGATGATGATGACGACGAGTTTGGTGATACCACAGAATGGAGCACCTCAAGTTCCTTTGGTCGCACTGTGGATGAAGCCAGTGTTAGCTATAGGTTTAAAGAGGAAAAACAAAGGGCAATGCAACAGGCTATGAATGGGAAGTACAAGGTTTTCATACGCCATCTTCTTAAATTAGTAGGTGTTGCTGCCTCATCAGGGGAGAATAGTGAAAATTGGGTGGATATAGTTTCTTCTTTGTCTTGGGAAGCTGCCACATTTTTAAAGCCTGTAGTAAATGGTAAAGCGACGAATCCAGAAGATCATGTAAAAGTGAAGTGCATTGCAACTGGAACTCCAAACCAAAGGTAATTTACTAAACTACATTATGTTTTCTGCAAACTTAATATAGGGAGGTATTGATACTTTTACTTAACATTAGTTTTGATATATTTACTGCATCAGCCAATGCTTTGTGGCTTCTTGGCTGGCCTTGCTCCTTTCCGATGGTGGTTAAGGACTTTTAAATTTTTTCCTTAGTGCTTGCACGTCATTTTAGGAATTTGTAAAGGTTACATATTTTGTGTCTTTGATTAATGAATTTTGGTAGTTTCGTGTCTAAACCCATTGTTTCGGGAACTTGGAAATTGACCAACCTTTTATCCAGAAGCTTAGGGCTTGTTTTGTAAGTAATTTGAAAACAAAGGATTCAATCAGAACGTAGATATGTGTTTGGTAGTAGATTCAGAATTTAAATTCCAATTTAAGCAATTTTTCAAAACGTGTTTGATAATATATTTATAAAACCATAAGACTAATTATAGTTATTCACTAAATATTAAGTTAAATATAAACTATTACTAATTAATTCATGAACTTGTTCTATGTTAAAAAATTTATATAATTATTATTTTATCATATAATATTTAATATATTACATATTTTAATTTAGCAAAAATAATTGAGTTTATAACATGAAATAATATATTTGCTAATGTTTAAATATTTTTTTAGTAAAATTACGCATTTTAAAATATCAAATTCAAAATCTGGTTACATTGAAAACACAAACTAGAATTTGCACTATTGGATTACAAAATTCAAAAACAATTTTTGAAAATAGAATTATGACGGCCTACCAAATGTATTAAATAGAATTTGAGTTACTTACCAAAGTGACCTTTAAACTTTGATTGTCCATACCATTCACTATGGTCGATGGCTATTTGTATTTTTTTGGGCCTTCTTTTTTTGCTGTTTTTGTTTCTTTTCCCTTCGTTAATGATGATCAAAATCATCAGGGAATAAAATGTTGCCAAAGTCTACAACAATAATCTCAACATAATTAATAGATGAAAGCCCTGACAACATTATGGTGGGGATATTTTTCGTTTCTTGTATTGTCTGACACGCCTACATTAGGATGCTATTGACAACATGTTCAGTGTTTACAACACTATAGTCAGATCTAGAGCTTCTTCAGCCTACCTCTTCACATTTTTTCATGGGACAAATTCCCAAGGATGGAAACTTTTCTCCTGCTACTCCCTTTCTTTTAATTATTTTATCATATAAGAATAGTATTTTGTAAAATTTGATAAAAGGCCAACTTTCATTGGCAAAAAGAAAAAAAAACAGACATACCAAAGAAAAGAGCCCACAAAAAGGAGCAACCCTAAAGAAAGGGAGTCCGATCAAGAGCTTTAAGACTAATAATTACAGGAGGAAGAGCCCCTGAAGCCTAAAGAGAAATATTGAATCTCATAAGGGACCAAACATCACAAGACTCCTACTCAATCCGTCTAAATATTCAATGGCCCACTAATTTAGGCACCCCTTCCCTCTCACTAAGTGATAAGAAATAGTCAATCTAGATTGCACCCAAAACTTCACTGATAAGAGTTCATTTGCTGCCCTTGGAGAAAAATGTTTTTTCCCTTCTTTAGGGAGCAAGACGTTTTTGGATCGTTTTTAGGACATTCCAAACAACCAACTCTTAGGGGCCGTTTGTTTTTTTGGAATGTAGATAACTAGAATTCTAGATGCCTGAATTTATAGATGTCCAAGATCTTTAGATAACTATGTTTGTTTTGTAGGAATATTTTTGTAGATATATGGTGAATACTTGGATAACCTTGTTTGTTTCGAAAGATTTCTTCTTGTGATTTGGGAATGTCTCAAACTTTTCCATGAATGCCCTTGCGAGTATTCATTAATTTATAATTAATTTAATATAATTTCAACTTGTATTACATTTTTAAAAAAATTAGTTTGAATTTCTTTTAAAATCAATATAGTTATTATTTTTATATGTTATTTTGCTCAACAAAATAATATATACTAATTTAAATTTTTTTATAAAATAAATATTAATATTTTAAGGCAAATGATTATAAATAGAAAAAATATCAAACTATTTACAAATATAGAAAAAGTTTACTTTCTATCTATGTTAGACCGTGATACTCCTAGATAGACATGTATTTGTAGATGTCTATCGGGGTGTATCGCGGTCTATCATACATAGAAAGTAAAATTTTGCTATATTTGTAATTATTTTCAACAGTTTTTCTATTTTTGAAAACATCCCTAATTTAAATTTAAATTTGAATATCTTTCTAAAAAGATAAAAACATCATATAATAAAATAATGAAATATAAGGTTGACAATATTTATTTTACTTATAAAATGCAAATAAAAAAGAGTGACGGGAAGAAAAGTAAAATGAGGATGCCCTCAACATGGCAATTGAGAAAACCCATGGAGGGCCTTTAAAACTCTTGAGATGCCCTTTGTAGATGTCTATCGGGGTGTATCGCGGTCTATCATACATAGAAAGTAAAATTTTGCTATATTTGTAATTATTTTCAACAGTTTTTCTATTTTTGAAAACATCCCTAATTTAAATTTAAATTTGAATATCTTTCTAAAAAGATAAAAACATCATATAATAAAATAATGAAATATAAGGTTGACAATATTTATTTTACTTATAAAATGCAAATAAAAAAGAGTGACGGGAAGAAAAGTAAAATGAGGATGCCCTCAACATGGCAATTGAGAAAACCCATGGAGGGCCTTTAAAACTCTTGAGATGCCCTTTATAAAGATATCCTAGGATGCTCGAGAATCTCTCGATGCTAAGGCATCTTATACTACCATAAAACAAACATGACAATTTAGATGCCCATTCCATGAAAATCTTGCATTCCTACGAAACAAGTGACCCCTTAGGGTAATGACCAAGAGGGAGCCCTAGATAAGCAGAAGGGAGGCTAACCTGCCTTGTGTCACGGTCATATTTTTCCAACCGTGTGGCGCCATGATCTACTCTTGAACATGGCTAGCCTAAAGGCTAACTCATAGCCAATACATTTTTTTTCTCGAGTCATTATGCTTTGTCGGACCTTAGGCGAGGTTCTAATTCCCTCGACCGAGCTTACTTCTCTTCTGGCTTCACGACTTGTCCTTGCCTTTACTCTTTGGCTAAGGTATATTGACGGCCAAACATATCTTTTCCCGCATCTTAGTTCTCGACCACTCGGTTGTCCCACTTCTCTCATCATGACAGAACTTTACCGGGATAAGTCTTGCTTCTGAGCAAGCCAAGACGAACGTTCCAACGCTTACCCTATTGATGATCAATACAGTCATCACTTCACACGGTCGTTGCCTCGAAAGTCAGGGCTCCGTTGTGAGTTTGGACGAACGACTCTGGAGTTAAGGACATTGAAGTGAGAGAAACAAGCTTGACAGATTTTGTGAGAATCGGAGTTGAAACGGGCGCTCCACGACAGCGAGTGACGTTTCATCACTTCACACGTGTAAAGCCAGTCAAAGAAGGAAATGTTCAGAATGTACAATAGGAGAAAGGATAGTTCCTTATCCTAGGATGGGATTAAAAAAAACATTGTTCTTTTTGGCTCTTGATAGAGTTGAATTCTTTGTGCCAGAGTTGTGTCGTCTATCATATATGATGCACTGGAGATACATGCTTAGCTTGAGAGGTGGTGGCTCGTTTTTTCTTTTTTCTTTTTAATTTTTTTGCGAAGGGATATTTTGCTTGAAACAAGCACTAGGATTATTTAATGTCAAATTTAGCTATTAGGATAAGATTTGAAGCTTAGGCATTTTAGTATCTCATCTAGGTAATTTCACCATGTCAATATCTTTTTGCCGATAGTTGGGATTTTACTTCTCATATTTTTGTAAGATTGTTTTTGCCCGTTCATTCCATGCTTGGTTTTCAGTGATGATGTGATGTCCCAAGCCCATGATTTGGAATATGCACTTGACGTTCTCTATATCTCTTCTTTAGCCCTAGGTGTCACATGCCATACCAGTTGTCTTAGGTCTAGAATTTAGGCCAGACCTGAATCAAACAGTTGGCAGCTTCAATATTCCCAACACCTGTGATGTAAAAATGTAACATAATGTCTTGAAGTCTTTTGAGATTCAATATTTATATTGCCTATACTAACAACACGTGTCTTTGCCACATGCCCCTTAGAAATACTTTTGGGGCTATCCCCAACCTCTCACTCTAAAATAAGCACACTTGACCATAACGTCTGCAGTAGATGGGCTATCAAAATTTAAGGTATATCTTGTTGGTATACACATACCAACAATATTCTTTTGAACTTTTCTAAACTATATTATCTCATACTTGCCTAGTCAAAACCCTCTCATTCCAATCTGATGTTGTATTCGTCTGTCCATCGTTTAAGACTTTTGTCTACACAATTTTGTCTACGCATCATCTATTACACTGGCATTCACACTTCAGACCTCTCTTTAGATTCCCAGGGTGGTATAGACAATCTCATTCTTTATTCATTTTAATTAAAAGCTTATGACACGAATAACACAAATAAATGGATTCAAAAGCCTGTCTAGGAGCACAGTCCCTCGCCTTAATTCTTCTCATTTGAAGTGTTGGAATGAACAGGTGAAAAGATGTCAGAGTGAGTGGAGTACAAACCTTTGGGTTTGGGGTGTGTGGGTTTGTTTTTTCCCTTTTCCCTGTTAAATGTTAGTAAGACAAAGTAGGACAGCTTCTTACTTTACATTGGGGAACTTCAACTAAATTTTTTTCCTATTGCAGTCAATTTATCAAGGGCATGGTATTCAAGAAGCATGCAGCTCACAAACACATGCCAACGCATTGTAAGAACCCGAAGTTAATACTGATTCAAGGCATGCTTGGTGAGGCTCCAATAAGTAGACTGTCTTCATTTAATTCAATGGATCAGGTACTGAAATTTAGATGTTTCTGTCTTTGACTATTCTGTCACTGAGAAATACACCTGTATGTCTTCTGATTTTTTTACCGTCTGATCACAGGAAAATGATTTTACGAATCATGTTATAGAGATGATTGAAGGTTGCACTGCGAATGTGATTTTAGTTGAAAAAACTGCAGCACGAGTTATCCAAGAAGCAATTCTCAAGAAAGGCATGACATTAGTGCTTGATATGAAGCTCCACCGTCTGGAGAGAATAGCTCTTTGTACCGGTTCACCAATTTTAACATCTGAAACTTTAATGAGCCAAAAGACAAGACAATGTGATGCTGTTTATTTTCAAAAAATTGTAGAAGAACATGCTGGTGTTTTGGAGGGAGGAAAGATGCCAACTAAAACTTTAATGTTTATTGAGGGCTGTCCTACACGTTTGGGTTGTACGGTTAGTGTACTATTTCTAATTGGCTATCTTTTACTGTTATAACATCGAGGTTGAGAAAGATTCTTCGATTACCAATCACCTATGCAAATGGATGGATGGTGTTCTCTGGTTAGTTGGGCTTCATATCTGTTGTTAGTTTGGTTTTTGTGAAGGAAAAAGAAAAGAATCTTCTGCATTGCTATAGACAATTCCTTGAGTGTGAAATTAAGTGAAGTTAAAAAGACTTTAGCTTATTCAGGGCTGAGTCCTGGCAAGAAATACTCCTTTTGTTAGGGACACAAACATTAATTTTGCACACGTGTTTCAGTTTTGTAAGAATCTGAGCCATATCATGCAATTTTGTCTTTTGACAGCCTTCTAAAACAAAGGTGAGATTAGTGGCTACCTGAATTCCTGTGGAACCACACTCACCTGAACTGTGGTCTTTGGTTTAATCCCTATATCCGAAGAGTTTCACTCACTTTTATGTTTTAATTTTTCATCTCACCAT
Organism: Citrullus colocynthis; assembly: GCA_031780015.1. Classification (NCBI taxonomy): domain Eukaryota; kingdom Viridiplantae; phylum Streptophyta; class Magnoliopsida; order Cucurbitales; family Cucurbitaceae; genus Citrullus; species Citrullus colocynthis. The sequence continues at coordinate 6,754,228 of QLSR01000005.1, read as the reverse complement.
CATACGGGGTGTGTGGTGTTGCTTCTTTCTATAAATTTTTAGTATTATGACATCCATGGTCGGGCTTTGAAATTGCTTTGCCTCATGGTAGATTAGATTCCAAATTGGAAAATTGATTTAATTGATTGTCTTTTGGGCACAACTGAACTATGTACTTAAAATCTGCTGCAGATTTTGCTGAAAGGAGCTCACAGCGATGAACTGAAGAGGGTTAAGTTTGTTGTGCAGTGTGCCGTTGTTATGGCATTTCACTTAATATTAGAGACTTCTTTCCTTGTTGATCAGCGAGCTATGTTTGCAACTATTCCATTTGGTGGAGTACCAGCTATTTCATCTGATCCACAAGCACCTTTGGAGCCTTGTAGCCTAAATGTACGTCAAGCTGAAAATTCAAGTGATAAAAGTGAACAACCGACTGACTCAATGAATGTTTATATTTCAAATGGATCCCATGAGGAGGCATCTAACGGATCAAACCTGGAGTCAGTGGAAAAGCTAATGTCCTCTGAACCAGAACCATATAATCCTGCCATATTTTCTGGATTCTCATCCATTTCTGATTCGTTAAAGAGAGTCATGGGAGAAAGTTTCCTTTTATCCTCTCCCTATCAATCATTGTCTTCTTATTTTGGACATGGGAGTGACCTGAGTGGCTTGGTTGCCAAGTCTGACTCAGTTTCATCTACTCCACAGGCAGCTTATCAGTTTGATGTGGAAGTTAGGGGTAGTTCTGATGAAGAGAATTCAGTTCATGAACAGTCTGTGTCACATCAATCAACCTTGGAAGGCCTTGGATTCCATGAAACTGCTCCCAACTATTCTGAAGACACAATGCAGAAGAAAACGTCATTGGATTCTCAGAGTATTTTGGTTTTGATGTCGAGCCGAAATGCTTTGAAAGGAACCATGTGTGAGCAGAGCCATTTTTCACATATTGTGTTCTACAAGAATTTTGATGTTCCTCTTGGAAAATTTTTACAAGAAAATTTACTAAATCAGGTTTGTAATGGAGCCACGACAATGTTACCTGTTCACAATAATCTATAATTTTGTACGGGTATATATATATTTTGAATTTTATTATACTTTTTAGCTTCTGGTAAAGCTGCAATAAGACTATGATGCATCATCTAATTATCTTTTACTCATTGGTTTGTTTTACCAATGAGAAAAACCGTCTGTGCATGAAGCAACTGAGCCTGCAATAGTCCTAGATTCTAGTCATATATGTTAAAAGTCAACATTCTTTAGGATGATTCTGACTTGAGATTGGTTTAATTGCAGAAGAATCTCTGCACTGTCTGTGGTGAACTGCCGGAAGCTCACTTTTACTATTACGCACACTATCGAAAGCAGCTTTCCATTCAAGTCAAACAGCTTCCACTGGATAAAGTTTTGCCAGGTGAAACAGAAGGAAAACTTTGGATGTGGAGTCGTTGCAGTAAATGTAAATCTAAGGGAGGACCTTCAAAGTCCACAAAAAGGGTGCTGATCTCTACAGCCGCACGTGGCTTATCATTTGGGAAGTTTTTGGAACTTTGTTTCTCTGATGACACTTTACCTAGTAAATCATCAGTTTGTGGCCATTCATTGTTTGGGGACTTCCTCTACTTCTTCGGGTATGTGTTGCCATAGTCTGGATATTTACTTGTGCTTGCATTTCCATTTTTTCTGTCCTGAACTCAGTCGTCCTTAGTTATTGTCATTGTGGATTGTAGACTGGGCAATATGGTTGCTATGTTCAGATACTCTGAGGTAGCAATTTATACGGTCTCTATGCCTCCTCAGAAACTGGAGTTCAACAGTTCAATGAGACAAGGTCATCTCATCAGAGAAACTGAAAATGTATGTAATCTTATCTATGTTGACTGTCACCCATCTCTGCTTTCTGACGATTCCAATTGACTTCTTCTAATCTATGTGTAAATTACTAAATTGTGAAGTGTGTTAACGTCTGTTCAAGGTTTACACGAAGGGGATGGTACTTTTCACTGAGATTGCGCACTCTCTGAAGAAGATCATATCTGAACGTAAAAGTTCAAATGTAAACCACCCTCAAGGCTTTCTCAATGACTTTTCTTTGGTTGAGGAAATGTTAAACGAAGAAAGATCAGAATTTGAGGTTAGCTTTTTGTCAGTCTTCTTATGTGCTTTGGAATTCTCTGGAACTTCAACTAACTTCTTTTGAATTCCTTCTCCTTTTCATTTATGATGGAGTGCATCTCTTATTTCTATGGATCATCATTTTTTTAAGGCATACTTTTCTCTTTTTTTAATTGAATGAAACGTAGGCAAATATTCAAAATTCTCTTTCTAAGAAAGGAAACCTGGACTTCGCTTTTTACAAATATCTCAATCTGAATCGTTTGCTCTGGGACCTGCTGCTAGAATCATGTATTTGGGATAGACGCCTGCAATCGTTAATGTCATTGGGTGTTACAACAAACTCTGGCACCTCTGAAAATGTTGAGCCAGAATCAGTTATGTTGAAGATGAATAGCAACATTGATGTTGGACCCGAGGGATCGGAATCAATTGTAGAAAATGATGATACAAAAGTTCAGCAAGATATGTCCTTGGATGAAAATGTATTACCTCTGAAAGAAATTGCAGTTGAAGGTTCGGATGGAGAGTCCGGTGGTGATGGACTTAATTTACCTTTGGCGAATGAAGTCACAGAGATACCGATTATGGATGATTTGAGCCCCAAGAAACTTTCTCGCCAAGGGTCTTTGTCAAATGGCTTTGACCGTCACCATTCAGATTATGAGGATGCTCAAGTAGGAAGTGTTCTGTCATCTGGTTATTTGCATGTAGATAGGACCATTCCAATTTCAACAGGTGATTCGACCCTCAGCAAATTGTTCTGGACCCCTTTTTCGGAGATCCGGCAGATGAACATGAGGGACATCCAGAGAAGCTACTTTCCCGAACTCAAGTCCATCAGTAGCTATACTCCAAAACTCTTACCCGCAGCCTCTGAGTTCATCCACGAAGAAGGACAGAAGCTACACATTCTTCTTGCAAATGATAATTTTATTGTTTCAGACTATGAGGGTGAACTCTCGAGCATAGTTGCTTGTGTACTTGCTCTGTTGAAAGATCTACCCTGTCAAACAGATTCTCATAATGAGGATAGTAAGGGAGAAGGTGAAGGTGTTTTACAAGCAGCTTTGAGTTCACGAAGCCTAAATAAAGTTACCTCCAATGGATCCTCAGATTCAGACTCGAGCATCTCTTCAGAAGAATATCGGTTCTCAAGTTTTGACAGGTTAAATTTGTTGGATTCTCTTGTTCCAGAGACTTTCAAGCGAGCAGATCATGAAGGGGTCATAAAGTCACTAGCAAAGGGAAAATATCTTGTGAATTGTCCATATTTCAATCAGTTCCGTGATCTTCGAAGTCGATGCTGCCCATCAGAGCTCCATTACATAGCTTCCTTAAGCCGTTGTATAAACTGGAACGCAAAAGGTGGGAAAAGCAAATCTTTTTTCGCCAAGACACTTGATGACAGGTTCATTATAAAAGAAATTAAAAGGACGGAATATGATTCATTTATGAAGTTCGCTCCTGAGTATTTCAAGTACATTAATGAATCATTTGACATGGGGAACCAGACCTGCCTTGCTAAGGTTCTTGGAATCTATCAGGTTTGATAGACAGAACATTCACCTCTTTGATATTTTATACCACCCCCACCCTTGGTTGTCCTTGTTAACGTTCTTTTACAGGTAACGGTGAGGGAGCCGAAGAGTGGGAAAGAGATGAGACATGATTTGATGGTTATGGAGAATCTCAGTTTTGGTCGCAACATTATTCGCCAATATGATCTTAAAGGAGCTCTACATGCTCGATTCAATCCAGCTACCAACAATTTTGGTGAAGTCCTCTTAGATCAGAACTTTGTGAATGACATGAACTCATCTCCCCTCTATGTGAGTAATCGAGCAAAGCGTCGGTTGCAACGGGCAATTTGGAATGATACTGCTTTCCTCAATGTGAGTACAAAACTAATCCATTCATGTGCATTCATTGAAGTTCATTTCCCCGCTTATTTGTTCAGATATATTTTAGCTATGAAAAAGAGCTTAGTAGTGCTTGAATATTGTTTATACAAAGGATATGGATTAAAACTGAACAATGAAAATTCAGGAACTAAATAGAATTGAACCTTAAATATATCATAGTTATCTATTGATGCTATCTTTTCATTTAAGGGTTTATCAGATTTAATATAGTTTTGTTTTCTTTTTTGCTTATTATTATTATTGTTATTTATTTGGGCTTAGGATGACTGGATACTAACCTGGTTTAAAAGCTTGTATTTTGTATATTTGGATCATCTTTTAGTAATAACAAAATTAGTTTTATAAGTTTAATTAGCGCTATAGTTTAAGCTTTAGGGACAACTGGTGGGTCAGGGGTGTGAAGAGAAAATGGAAGTGGTGTCACAATCACAATCATAACAAACAGATCTTGGTTGGACATTTCAGTTGTTTTGATCACTTGGGATTATAGCTGATCTTATGGAATTTTGTTTTTGGAAGATTTCTTCGAGCATTTCGAGAGAATATCCTCTTCCTTGGTTTATTAGTTTTGAGATCGCTTAGAGTTTCGTCTCCTCTTGTTTTAGTTCTCTGCATAGGTCTTAGATTTTGTTGTAGAAGGGTTTGTGGTCTTAATTTTACATCTTCGTATCGTTAGTTTCTTTTCTTTCTTTCAACAAAAAGTTATTTTTCCTTTTCAAAAAAGATGTTATGGAGTCTGCAGGTAGTTGTTTTAGTTTATTCAGATTGAACCCCAAGAATGCGTTTGAAATATAAATTTTTCTGACAGTTTTTGCATAATGTTCACAGTCGATAAATGTTATGGATTATTCTCTGCTTGTCGGGGTCGATGCTGAGAAGAAGGAACTTGTATGTGGGATAATTGATTACCTTAGACAATACACCTGGGACAAGCAACTAGAGACATGGGTGAAATCGTCCCTCATACCGAAAAATGTACTTCCCACTGTCGTCTCTCCGAAAGAGTACAAGAGGAGATTCAGAAAGTTCATGTCTGCACATTTCTTGAGTGTCCCAGATCATTGGTGCCTGCAGCAGAATCTCCCTGGGCCTTGGGAGCTCTGTGGCACCTCAGATCGTGCTTCTTCTCAGAAAGCGAATGGCGAAGACAATGATCTCTCTTCATAAGTCCGAAGGGGCAGCTTCCCTTCTCGGTTTTTGTATCGATATGGAGAAAATGTGGATCGATGAAGGAAGTGATCTCTCTTCTAAGGTCTTTGACTAAAGTTCAGCTGCTTCATTACACGTACAAGTTCAATCTATTGTAAATAGATGGCTGACATGCCATTGAGTTCTATCATATGAGTTTGCCCTGATATTCTGCAAATTTTTGTTAGCAAAATTCTAGGGTGGTGAATTTGCTGGTAAGTTGTCTCAGATCAGGATCAAGTTGTCTAGTTGAGGGGCAAAGGAGTAATTGTGTAGTAAAAGTATATAGGTTATAGTAGCTGAAGATTTATTAATTCTTGTGAAAAAATATATATAAATCTTCACTTATCTGATAGATGATGTATTAATTGATGATGTTCATTCATTTTCACAAAGTAATTAAATATATATAAAGTTTTATCTTCTACTTCTTAGTCATATTTCTTTTTTTTGTAAAAAGTAAAGATATGTTTGGTAATATAATTTCAATAAATTATTGAACGTTAATCATTATGGGTTGATCTAGTTTCAGTGGTAAAAAAGCTAAGGAGTTAATATCTTACAAGTTTTTTTGACACCCAAATGTTGTAAGGTAAGATGAGTTATCCCATTTTATAAGATTAATGAAAAACAATATCATTTAGTCGCTGACTTACTAATCCGTATTATGCCAATATTTGTGTCAATAAAAAAATAAATGTTAAAATTTTATTTTGGTCTCTATGATTTAAAGTTTGAGAGGTTAGTAAAATTTTATTCTATTTATAATTATTTTCAAGATAGAGTGATAGAGGTTAGTAAAATTTTATTCTATTTATAATTATTTTCAGCTTTTTAAAACAACACTTAAATAAATAAATATAAATACGTATTTGTGATTTAAAAGAAAATGAAAAAGAAAAACCCTAAACTATACTCTCCCTCCTTCCCACCCTTTTTCTCCCTTCTCCACCATTGCCGCCGGCGGCAACCAAAAAAGACCTCAGCACATTTCTTTTCCTCTTTTCCATCTTCTCCACATATCTACAACCCACGCCCGCAAACCTCCATCGGCAACGCTGCAGCACCGTTTCTTTCTTCTCTTACTATCTCCCTCTCTGCTGCAAGCGCGCCGCCACGCACGACTGCTCTTCTTCTTGTTGCCGACGGCTCACTGCATGCCTCTGCCCGACGCCAAGGTCCGGCAACCCCATCCTTCTCCCCCCACTTTTTTTTTTCTTTTTTTTCCCTCTCTTTTCATACCAAACACAGGAACTGATTTTAAATGCGTTCTGATTTATTCAGGGTTTCAAACAGAGAGATAGCCTGTGTGCAACAACAGTACAAAACGCAGCTCCTTCACTATTGTATTTGGAGTCTGGGAAGGAACACGAGGGATCAAGATCAGTAATAATCTGCATACTGTAGAGTAAAAGAGAAGAAAATTTTGTTAATTTGATTTGTAAGGATTTGTGGTTTTTGGGGTTTTTTCGCCCAGCTCTGGGTAAAATGGGTGATCTCGAAACTCGAAGAATTAGAAATATATGTATATTAGCACACGTCGATCATGGCAAAACGACACTTGCTGACCATCTTATCGCCTCCTCCGGAGGCGGTTTGATCCACCCAAAGATGGCGGGCCGCCTCCGTTTCATGGATTATCTTGATGAGGAGCAAAGGCGGGCGATTACTATGAAGAGCTCATCGATTGGTCTACGGTACAAGGAATACTCTATCAATCTCATTGATTCGCCTGGCCATATGGATTTTTGTAGTGAAGTGTCGACTGCTGCTAGATTGAGTGATGGGGCATTGGTTTTAGTTGATGCTGTGGAGGGTGTGCACATTCAAACCCATGCTGTCTTGCGACAGGCTTGGATTGAGAAGCTTACGCCGTGTTTGGTTCTTAATAAGATTGATAGGTTGATATGTGAGTTGAAGTTGAGTCCTATGGAAGCGTATACTCGTTTGTTGAGGATTGTTCATGAAGTTAATGGGATAATGAGTGCATACAAGTCTGAGAAATATTTGACCGATGTAGATTCAATACTTGCAGGTTCTTCAGGTGAGGTGAATGACGAGAATCTCGAGTTTATAGAGGATGACGAAGAAGATACATTTCAACCGCAGAAAGGGAATGTGGTGTTTGTGTGTGCTTTAGATGGGTGGGGTTTTGGCATTAATGAATTTGCTGAGTTTTATGCTTCAAAGCTTGGGGCCAATGTATCTGCATTGAAGAAGGCCTTGTGGGGTCCACGGTATTTTAATCCAAAGACCAAGATGATTGTTGGAAAGAAGGCCATGGCTGGAGGAAGTAAAGCGCGGCCTATGTTTGTTCAATTTGTGCTTGAAAGACTTTGGGACGTTTATGAGGCTGCTTTAGAAATTGATGGGAATAAGGAGGTACTTCAAAAGGTTAATAGTACATTTAATTTGAATATACCAGCGCGAGAACTTTCTAACAAGGATCCAAAGGTGGTTCTTCAAGCTATTATGAGTCGTTGGCTTCCTCTTTCAGATACAATATTGTCAATGGTCGTAAACTGTATGCCTGACCCAATTGCTGCACAATCTTTTCGAATATCAAGGTTGCTTCCGAAGAGGGATATAGTTGATACCAGAGTTGACGTCAATGTACTAACTGAAGCAGATCTTGTCAAGAAATCCATTGAAGCTTGTGATTCAAGGCCTGAAGCTCCATTTGTTGCTTTTGTGTCCAAGATGTTTGCAGTTCCAGTTAAAATGCTTCCACGGAGGGAAAATCATGGTGAGACTACTAATATTTCAGCTGAAGATGGTGGAGATGGTGAATCAGACGAGTGTTTCCTTGCATTTGCAAGGGTATTTAGTGGGGTTCTTTATTCTGGACAGAGAGTGTTTGTGCTTTCAGCCTTATATGACCCAACCAAAGGGGAATCAGTGCACAAACACATTCAGGAGGCTGAATTGCATTCATTTTATCTCATGATGGGCCAAGGCTTGAAACCAGTGACCTCAGTAAAAGCAGGAAACCTTGTTGCAATTCGTGGTCTTGGCCATCACATATTGAAAAGTGCAACTCTTTCATCCACAAGAAATTGCTGGCCTTTCTCAAGTATGGTGTTCCAGGTTGCACCAACACTTAGAGTTGCACTTGAGCCATCTGATCCTGGAGATATAGGTGCATTGTTGAAAGGCTTAAGGCTTTTAAATCGAGCAGACCCTTTTGTAGAGGTAACTGTTTCAGCAAGAGGAGAACATGTTCTTGCTGCAGCAGGAGAAGTTCATCTCGAGAGATGCATAAAGGATTTGAAGGATAGGTTTGCCAGGGTAAGCTTGGAAGTCTCTCCACCTCTTGTATCGTATAAAGAGACAATTGAAGGAGAGACATCTAGTGTGTTGGATTATTTTAAGGTGTTGTCTGAAAGCACAGACTGTGTTACTAAGAAAACCCCAAATGGTAGATGTATCGTCAGAGTGCAGGTACTGAAACTTCCACCTGCTCTTGCTAAAGTACTTGATGAAAATTCTGACGTATTGGGAGATATTATTGGAGTCAAGTTGGGGCAGAACTATAAAAACTTGGAAACAAAGAGATCAAATCTGAGAGAGAATGATAATCCAACAGAAGCAGTAAAAAAACTAATAGCAGATGCAGTATGTAGTAATGTATCTTCAAAGGATGACCATGAAGGTAGTCGGGCTGACAAACACAATGCGCTGTGGTCGAAGCTTCTTAAGCGAATTTGGGCACTTGGACCACAGCAGATTGGTCCTAACATTCTGATTAACCCAGATCCGAAAGTAAAGGATCCTGATGGCTCTGTTCTTATTCGAGGCTTGCCTCATGCATCACAGAGATTGGGTTTTGTGGATGATTCCTTAAATGCTAGCTTGGATCCTGAAACATCTTTGGTAGGCGATATGATTTCTGCAGCATCTCCAGAAGGAACTCAGACATTATGCATGGAAGCAGCATCTCTTGAGAACAGCGTTTTATCTGGGTTTCAGCTTGCTACATCAGCTGGGCCCTTATGTGATGAACCTATGTGGGGGTTGGCATTTCTTGTTGAGGCCTCTATATCTTCGCTGTCTGGGAATCCAGATGAATCTGAATCTCCCTTTCAACCAGAGAACAACGCTGTCTTTTCTGGTCAAGTTATGGCAGCTGTAAAGGATGCCTGTAGAGCAGCTGTACTTCATAAGAAACCACGGCTTGTTGAAGCCATGTACTTCTGTGAATTGAATACTCCTACTGAGTATTTGGGTCCAATGTATGCTGTACTTGCACGAAGGCGAGCCCGGGTTTTGAAAGAAGAAATGCAGGAAGGTTCACCTTTGTTTACTGTGCATGCGTATGTGCCAGTTTCAGAAAGCTTTGGTTTTGCAGATGAGTTAAGGAGATGGACTTCCGGAGCAGCAAGTGCTCTTCTAGTGCTTAGCCATTGGGAAGAACTATGTGAAGATCCTTTTTTTATTCCCAAGACGGAAGAAGAAATAGAAGAGTTTGGAGATGGTTCTAGCGTGCTTCCCAACACAGCAAGAAAGCTTATTGATACTGTAAGACGACGTAAGGGTCTTCCAGTGGAAGAAAAAGTTGTACAACATGCAACAAAGCAGAGAACTTTGGCTCGGAAAGTATAAAGATAATACTCGATTGTTTGTAGGAGTACTATAAGGCGATACATCTTTAGATCCTTATTCAATCCTTTTATTTCTCTTTCTTTTCCTTTTGGGTGTCTGGAGGTGGTGGGTGGACATAGTAGATAATACTTGTTGATTGTAAAATTATTGTTTGTGGAACACTTCTAACTTCCAATTCTTTTTCACGTACAAAGTTTTGATCAATTTTGGAACACTTCCAACTTTTTTTTTTTTGTTTTTTTTTTTTTTTCCCTTCTTCTTCTTCTTCTTCTCTCTCTCTCTCTCTCTCTCTCTTGAGACGATTCTTTTTATTTATATAGTTTTTGTCAATACTATATAATGTAAGCATATGTTGTAACATCAATTGTATTTCTTTTTCATAAGAAACAATTGTTTTGTTAGCTAGGAACGGTAGAAAGGAAAGAAGGGGAGATAAGTATTATCTCACTCCAGGCCAAAGGAGTTTATAACTCCCAGTTGGCATCTAGCAAGGAAAATAGGAAATTATAAATCCAATCTTGTTTATTATACAGTAGCCATAAAGTGTGCTGAGGCATCGACTTTCCTGACAGACAGATACCTGCTTACACGAGAGATTTTCAGTTGACCTTCATTCTTAATCCAACATTCTTCATTTGTATGCGACCTGTTCAATCTGGAGTTTGCTTAAAAATAATTTTTGGAGGTTGCTCCCTGGCATGTGGCCATCTGAGTCTTGCTAAGGTTTGGAGTACAACACTGTTAGCAGCTTGAAAGGTATGAAGTGCATCCATTTATTGCTTATGTTTGAAACATGTGTTCTTATTGCTAGGTTTTTGTTTTCTTTTGTTTTGTTTTCTTCTTGGTTTTGCATTTTGTGTTTTGCGTGTAACTTGTGATATGCAATTTTAATTATAAATCACTGCATTGTTTGCCACCTTGTGTTTTTGATAGGTCAGTTTTAGCTACCATTTGTAATTTGTCTGTGATCTTTGGAATGACTGGTTTCTGTGATGGCTGATGGATGCCTATAAAATTTCTGTAAATAGAGAAACATTAGACAAGTAGTACGAGATTTTTATCACATCAAAGAAGTTTCTTGTTTAATATCAAGAGATGAAAAAGTATGAGATATTTTAAAAGTTCTGAAAGAACGATCGATCCAACAATGCTAAGCTTGATAGTCTTTACTGAGCTCAACATATGTTCTTACCCAAAAAAAAGCTCAACATTATGTTATCATGATCTCTATCACCCATTTGACGGCGCATTGTTTCTTTGAGGAACTTGGTCTCCAGTTTGCTAGACAGAGGGTTTGCAGGACAATCGAGGAGTTCTTTTTTTTTCACCACTCTTTTTGAGAGATGAGGTTTTTATGAGAATCTGTTGTTTGTGCGGTTTTGTGGGGACTTTGGGAGAAGAATAATAGGACCTTTAGAAGGCTTGGCAGGGACTCGAGTGATGTTGTCTTTCACAAGGTTTTGTACTTCTATTCTCATCATTTTTGGTTGTACATCTTTTCATTTTTGGTTGTACATTTTTTCTTTCGTTTTATTCGCTCTCTCTCTCTCTCTCATCTGGGCTTCATCTATTATTGGTATTTCTCCATTTTGTACTCTTTAATTTTAGATTATCTCATTCATCAATGAAATGTTTCTCATATAAAAAAATAGGTTCCTTTTTATTTTACTCCATTCAGGCTTTCATGATGAAGATATATATATTTTTAAAAAAATTATTCTTTCTTATTTTACTCCGGAGATCTTTCTGTTGTTCGACTCTCTTTTTATATATAGAGAATGTTCTTTTTGTATGTTGCCAAAACGTACCAGAAGCATGCTGCAAGTTTATGTTGCTTTCCTAGTTATTGAAATACATTTGATCATTTGATGGACTCCATATAATTTCATGTTTCCAAAGTTGATGCTGCTGCTCATCATTACTTTTTCTTTTTTTCTTCCTTTTCTTCGTAATTTCATTAGATTACTCTATAAAGTAAAAAGATGGAGAAGGGAAATAGTGGTGAGAATTGTCTAAATGTGACATTCATTACATGAAAATTAATTTTGAATTATTAAAATCATGTTTCGAAATACTCTAAAACATGATAAAAGTGATTTAATCTTCTCAAAACCTCTCACAAACGTGTTCGGAATGGCAAGTAGAATCATGAAATGTCATAACATCAATTAGAATCATGAAATGTCATAACATCAATTCTAGTGACTCAAAACCAAGACCTCTTCGCCTTCTTCCCCTTGAATTTCTCAACTATCTTCAGCTTGAAGGAGAAAATAAAACCCCACTTAAAATGGGATACTTTCATTATAATAAAGATCTGATACATTGATCTTTTTTTTAAACCACCAAAAAGAAAAAACCAATCAAGTCTAACACCAAAACTACAAACTTGAAATGGCAGTGAATGAAATTAAGTACAATGGCAGCGAAGAGGAACTGACACACCCTCTGGTTTTCTTCTCTCCCTAGCAATGGCTTCTTTTATCATAGGCAGCTTTTGGTGGACTTTTCTCCATATGTGATTTACAGCACCATCTGGAGGAACTGGTCCAATACCTCCCAGATGGCCATTGTCGTACTCGAAAACAGGTTGAACCCGAGCCATATATTGCCGAAGTCTGTTCCTTTGCTCTTCTGGTATGATTCTAAGGTGCTTTACAAGCCAGTTTGGTTTCAATGCATCACTAACAGCCACAAAAACAGAGAATTCTGAGTAATCCACCATGCCTTCAAATGGAAGCTCGATGTTGTCACTCACAACCACAGGTATACAGAGACTTTGGATGGCGTCGAAAAGACGGCAGGATGTTGGGGTATCCCCAGCTGGGTGCAAGCAGAATTCTGATGATCTCATCCCTCTGATAGATTGCTCCTTACCTGTAGCATTCGGGAACCCTTCTTCCATTATAACATCAGGCTCATTAGTCAGCAAGTCCCAGAGTTTCTCCCTGATCAGTCCTCCCTTTTACATGAAAATAAGTAGAAAACCTCAGCTTCAGAACAACTCAAGTAGCTGGAGCAGTTTATTTAAATATACCCTCAAATTGGAAGTGATCAGTTTTCAAGAATTGTTTCTGTACTTCAGAACAGAAAATATAAGAAAGATAAGTTAAGTTCACGGTTTTTCAAGGATTGCAGTTATTTCCCTGACATCATGAGATTGAGAATAAATAGTGTAACAATTTTGATATCTGTGAGGCTCTTGGACATAGCTCCTAAAAAAACTATTTTTGAGCATATTACCACGTTTTCTCCAATAACTAACTTGAACACAGCAAACTGAACTCGAGTAAATCCATGAATAAGCGCCTATAGAACCTTATCAGAGACATTAGGAACTAGTCCAGGAAGACACATTCAAAGATGGACTCGACAGTCGACTATGATAGTTCCCAGTGCTTAAAGCTCAATAAGAATCAAATTTTTGTCTACAAAAATTATGGTTTGAGCTATCCCAGTTCATGTGAGCGTGAGTTCGTGCACGGATGTGTAAGAAATGTATATCATTGGAACAAATTCAATAAGAAAATTCTTCTACTTGTATCCCTAAGTGGAGACATCCTTCCCAAGTTTTAGGCTGGAGTCAGCATATTAGTCTTAAAAAAACTATCATTTTTGAACTGTCATTGTAGTTTATTACGATTTAGTCTCTATACTTATTCTTTATAGTTTATAAACAAATTTGTTCCTTAATTAAATCTCAACAATATTTGACAATATGGAAATTGTTTCAAATGGAAGTTCATGGACTTGCTTCCTTAAAAGTTCAAAGACAAAATGTGGCGTTTTAAATCTATTTTTTCTCTATCCACTGGGGTCATTCAAACAACTTACATTTTGATTGATCTCACAAAGAAACAATTATCTAACTCTAGAATATTAAAACACTCATATGAATGGCTATCATGATTTAACATTACATTCCCAAAGGCATATGGATAGGGGTACGTGGATTGCCTTTCAAATTACCAGGCCATCCTGATGCCGGTAAAAGATTATATAAACTAACCAAGTTGACAGCATAAGAGAATATAAGATCTTAAGCTGGCTTGAGCAAACTGACATGTAGCATACTGATTGAAGTAGATATTCAAATACTAACCCGATGCCTATGTTTCGCCCCTTTGAAATAAAGTAAGGTCTGGCGCTTCTTGTTTTCTGATAAGTGCAGCCTAGGTAGTAAATGGGTATATGGAACAATCACATCCTTAAGTACTGAAACTTGAGTGTGCTGAATCATATCTGGCGAGGAACTGTTAGATGATTTTGCGTCAAGCCTGAACCAACCGCCAAAATCGACCACAAGCAGAACAGCCGGAGCTATCTCAGCTTTGACATGCCACATCGCAACTGGGTCTGTCAAAGAATGCTTCAAGTTTTAACATTACCTGACAATCCAGAGGACTAAATCAAAAAATGCTAAAGCATGCAACCGCAACAGTATTAGTTCTTGATAGCATTAAGGAGGGATATCTTCAAGAAATCTCAACAAAAAGGTGTGTATTTGTAAAAGGATTGCTAATACAAATGACTAATCCTCTCCATTTATGGAGAATTTTAACCTATTAACCTATTGACAAAATAAACTAACTTGCATGTAACTAGAACCGATTAGAAAACTGCTAAAATTAAAAAATTACTACTAATTACACTCCATCAACTGCCTTCCTCTCGAAAAAGAACTCATCCTCATGTTTAACGATAATGAAGTAGGGAAGGTTGCTACGAAGAACAAATTATTTTTTTTTTAATGATTGAAAATGAAAAAAATGTCTTCTTCAGCACAATGAAGAACCACCTTAATAACTCATCAAATTCTCCATTTTATAGACAATTTTAACCTGCTAACCAAATAGACAACCTACCAACAACAATAAAAAAAAAATAATAAAAATAAAAAAAAATAAAAAAAAAAAAAACCAATAAACAAACTATAGCAGATTCAAACTAAGAATTAGAGAACTCCTACAAATGACACTGCACCAGTTCCATTCCCTCCTCTTATGGTCTTCACTTTATTAAATTTCTAACAGGAAGATCTATTAATACCAGAGTCAGCATGATAGATTTCAATCAACTTTTTAAACAACCACAACAAGCTGAATCATTCTCCTCCAGCCTTCCCTCTCTCTCTCTCTCTCTCGCTCTACAATTCAAATGCTAAATTTTAGGGTTAGAGATAAGAGAAACATACCAGTGAGAACAAAAACATGGTCTCTCCCACCAGACTTCTTCCAAGCATCAGTACTCTTAAGAAAATCCATCACACTCCTCTGCCGTTCATAGTCCTCATTCCCCACCTTCTTCCTGAACGCACCCTTCGCCACTTCCAACTGCATTTCAGCACTCATGGTCGCGAAAAATGGCACAAAAACCACATCGGCTTCCTCAGCCACAAAAACCCTCTTGGCAAAAGATCCATCCCTCTGCCACGGTGGCGTCATCAAATCCCCCAAAATCCAATACTCCGCACTGTACTGCTTGATCAATGGGTTCTCAGGATATGGAGGGAATTCGAGGGTTTTCTTCATCTGGGTCGATCTAATTTCACGATCTGCGTCGCTGCCGAGCCTGGAATCGGACTGGATGGCCCAATACTGATCAAGAAGGCCATAGTTGAGGGATCTGGGAAGGTCTGCAATGTAGACTTTGATGGATTGGTGTGAAGAAGGAGAGATGTTTGGATTGAAAAGAGAAGAAGAAGAAGAATGGTTGGGGTTGGAAGATGGAGTGAAGAGGAGGAAGAGGGAGAAAGAGAGGGTTAAAAGAAGAGTGAGGAGAAACAGAAGTGGAACAGAGCAGAGAGAAGAGTTCGTTTTTTGAGCCATTTCTGTTTTCATAATCACTCGGTTTTCTTTTGGAATTGAAGTACAATCGGAAGAAAGATTGAAAGGATTTTCGAACATAAGAATTTCACGTGGGATGCACGTGTTAAATAAATATTAGTGTTTTTTTTTTTTTTTACGGATGACTCAAAATTTAAGTCTCAAATGGAATTTGCTCTACTTTAAAACTTGAGTTTTTTTTAGATGTTTATGTCATATTAAGAAAATTACCAAAATAACCATTGTGCATGCGAGTTGGAATCTCACTCTTTAGGGTTCAGGTTTTCTTCCTCTCTCTCTATTTTCATTCTTTGCTCTCGATTCTCGCTCTCTACTCCTTGCTCCTCGTTCTTTGTATTAAAAGAAAGTAAATAATAAAAATCGCAAGATTGAAAGTAAGGGAGCAAGAGTAGAGAGAGCGAAGAGTGAGAGTCAAGAGTTGCATGCGTGCACAATAAGCTCACTTCAATAATTTTCACAGATGGTGACGCAAGTGAAAGGTGAAAAACTTCCATAATTATAGAAATTGTTGATGGTGACACAAATAAAAGGTGAAAAACTTCCATAATTATAGAAATTATAACAAAGTTTAAGGGCTCAATTTTTATAATTCAATTTCGACGACTATTATAAGTATGAAGATCAAATTTTTAAGATTTGTATAAGTTTGAGAGCTCAATTATTACAATCGAAAGTTTAAGTGTAATTATAACAATTTACAATTTACTTTAAGAAGAAAAGATCACAAAATCTAAAGAAGCTCATTGAAAAAGAGGGAATGCCACACTCCATTTGTTTATATTAGAAATTTGTTCATACATGTTTTTCTTTTTCAAGCTAGTAGACCCACCAAAATTTTGAAGCATGCTTACGTAACAAGAAATAAATAGAGGTACTGAAAATATCTCCATAAAATGGCTGTCAACTCGAATGTCAAAAGAAATGTGGGATATAAGGTATTATTTGCACAATCAAAAGTATCGATGAAATGTTATGCCAATAGATTTTTCTAAAAAAATTATAGAAACAAAATTACACTCGCGAAGAAAAGTATAGAATGTCAACCAGAGCACAAAGGTAAAATGGTTGACCTTGTCCCTACATAGATAGTAAGACTAAATCAACCTAAGAATGTCACATGATATGCACACACATATATATATATAACCTACTCTATCAATAGAAAGATTTTGCAACTCCCAAACATTTATAATGGCTTTCCAAAATTTCAACATGATTACAAAGTTTGAAATTACATTTTAGGATAATTAAAATTCTTTCAATCAATTAAAAGCATCATGCAAAACTTTCATGGTGCTTGGTCATGTCACAAGTGATTTTGAAAATTCTAAAGCACTTAAAGAGGTGCATTTAGACAAATCACTTAATAACTACTTCTAAGAATACATGTAAAACCCACACTAAATAAATATATATTTGAAGAACCTATTGGGTGAATCTCATTTATATAATAAGGTCACTAACCAAACAATTAATCTCGAGAAAGCATTCAATCCTAGACCTCATTCACTTCTTCTTTGAATTTTCTTTCTCAGTTTATCTTGTTCTCTATATCTCTCCCGACGTTCTTCTCTTTGCCGCTTTCTAGACAGCAGCTCGTTTTTTGCGTGCTCGGCTTCAAGCTCTTTTCTCTTCTTCTCTTCTTTGAGCTTTCGTTTCTTCATCTATAGAAAACAAATTTGAAGGAAGAATATGGATTAGAAGTTGTGAAGACTTTAAAGTAATTATGGAAACTTACACTCTATGATAAGGAACCAAAAATCTTTGGAAATGCATACTTTCTCATGTCTCATAAGTTGAAGCTGCTGAACAAGAGCATGAACTTTCCGATCACGAGGCTCCATAACAACAGCTCGTCGTTTTTCGAGAAGTGGCCTCTGCTGACTAGGTGTATCCTTTGGCTTTGATTTGAATGGCAAGGCTGCCTGTAATGATTTGGGAATTACCAATGGATTGAACTTCCGTTTCTGCCTCTCGATTGGCTGCAACCATAAAAGAAAAAACGAATTGAAATATGACAAACGGATGGAAATCAGCATGACAGTTGGAACACAAAGTGAGAGAGATGGGAACTCCATAACCAAACTACTCTTTCTCCCTGCAAGAAATTACCCTGTAGAGTGAATCATTGTTCACAGGAATGGGAAGATTATGTTCTTTCCTAAGTTCAGCCACAGTTTTCATCCCTTGCCATATTCGGTCGCGAGGTTGCAATGCTGTTGTCAGCGGGTTGTAGAATTGAGGAATTTCAACTTTAGTCCATGCACGTAGGAAAACTACGTCACTCATCCGAATCTTGTCCTCGAAGGTACATCGAGCAATCCCTTCCTTGGGTAGTCCTCCTTTCTTTTTGGGCTGGTTACCAATCTCCTCTTTTGCAGCCTACAGATAACATTAGAAGTAATGGTTAGAGAACCAGGATATTAACTATCCATCGACGTATACTAATATTTTCATTGTTCCGAGGGTCCAACATCGACACAAGCGAGGGGTTAAATCAATGCATTCACAATAATTTGAAAATAATCAACAATCAGGACAAAAAAATGTTAACAAAATATCAGAATATGAACATAATTAAGCTAGGACTTGTCAAAAGCCATCATCCAAACATGAACCCCCATGATCAGCTTCACTCCTGACTCCATATCACATCTAACATGTCAATCACACCATAAGCTTAACAGGCCCATACATGTCTACCATACTAACTACTCATCTACTAGTTAGGAAAGGATCTTATCAATGGGAACCCTTTTATTAGACTAATCCATAGGGCATGTAGGAAAATATTTGACCCCTATGCATACCAACCATCTACAGATTTACAATGGTACGTTACATGGAAGAACTCGTATCAACCCTGGGTCCAGGTTTGATTTAGAAGACCTTTTGTAACTACTCAATAGGTTCTATTTTGTATGGTTGGAGTCCCTTCTTCTAGCTGGGCTCCTTCCTTGTGGGTTGGGTTTTATATGTCCGTGTTTTCTTTCATTTTTATCTCAATAAAAGTTGTTATAATTATTTTATAATAAAATATATTAAAAAGAAATTAAAAAGAAAAAAAAAAGAAGAAGAAGAAGACACAACTTGCAAGAGCATGAAGTTCAAATAATAAATTGAGAAAGAAATATGGTGTTTGTTCTTTTGTCATTACACACTTCCAGTAAACGACACCCCAAAGAAGAGAGATGTACCAGGACCCTCATCCAATATTTGATGGTTTCATATTATCTCGAATCTGTGTTGTCTTAACCCCTTGGTTGGAAACATTCATTCAAACTACTTCAAAAATCCTACACAACCAAGTGCTCCTAATGCCCGGCTTATTTGTTTAAACCGATCAACAAGCCAGGTTTCAGCTTGGCTCCTCAGGAAACAACTTCACTCATGAACAGTCATCATAAGAACCAATCATTCACACTGTTAAACAGAAGCCAGCTTATGGATCAGTACTCACACTTTAGCAAGCAGACGATAAGATATCACCCCACCTTTCCTCCATTGTTGAGTTGAAGTTTGTGGATTGCTATTCTGTAAGGCTCAACATCATTCGAATTAGAGGCAATCGTTTTCAGATATTTGTGGCCTGATTATTGGGTTAGTCCCTGGGTGCACTATAAACGTTAGATTGTCTTCCTATTTTATCAGATCTTAGAGTACCTTTGTTACCAAGTTGGCCAAATTGGTTGAATTGGTCTCTTCCAAGTTATTGGCTGCCTCTAATTCAAAGGATAATTTTGTTTATAAAGCACTGTGTTCCTCCAAATGCACTAGTCAAATTGGTCTCTTCATTCGATCTTCATTTTATGGGTGGTGGTTGAATTGGTCTCTTCATTCGATTTTCATTTTATGGGCGGTTGGATTTCTTATCAGTTTTCTCCAAGTTGGAGTCGGCTTTCTCTCCCTTGGCTTGTCTCATAATATTTGTCCTCATCACAGTGTCATTTGCTCTCACAGTTACAGATCCTGTGATTTTTAGTTTTTCATTCAAGCACCAATTAGTTTCTTTATGGGCTGTATTTGATTGTATTTGCTTTACTTTTCTGGATTAGTCCAGTTATGTGCCATATTTGGTTGTATTTGCTTTATTTTGCTTATTTTATTTCATTGTACTATGAATAATAGACCATTTTCATTTCATCAATGAAAAGCTTTATTCTTTTTTTTAAAAAAAAAGAAAGAAAAAGAAAGCAAGCAGACGATAAAAGAATATATAACTGGAAAAAATATGGGGGTCAAGGTGAGGTGCACGAGCATTTCCTTTCATACACACAAAGCAAAAAGAAAAAGAAAAAATATGTGGCAGAGTCAGAAAATTTCACATTCGTTCTCTGTTTCAAAAAACATACCTTCTTGACCTGGCCCCGGATTCCACTGACAGTTCGAATAGATGCACCTTCAAAACGAGCTATTTCAAGGTCCGAAGTAAACATATCTTTTATAAGTGCTGTCTTCTTAAAAATTTTGCATGGATAACCAACTAGCTTGATTTTCTTGACCACCCGCTCTTCATGATTAGATTGGAGCACAGTAGCTGTTGCAGCTATCCTGAATGATGTCTGAAAACCAAATAAAAGCTATAAGAGGTAGAAAAATGTTGACAAAGATCGCAATAAAAAACTTGGAAGTAAAGGTAGCATTGCATGTTTGATCTAATGAAAACAGCTGAAACGGTCATGAGACAAACCTGTTGGAAAAACAAACAATATCACTTCATATGGTATCTACTTAAACCTACTTGATTATCGATTTAAACATGTCTGATTTCTCATTTAATTGAAAAGAATACCTGAATGTTGCTAGATAAAGTCTGAACAGCAATAACCCCTGTGTTAGGAGGTGCCAGAGGGCCCCAGAACATTGCTAGACAGTGCATATGTTCAGGTGTATATTTAAGCATGCGGTGCCTCCCGTTTGAATCCTCAATTGCATAAACAGGGGTACTTTGGTAACGTCTCCATCCAATAGAAAAAATTAATGGATCTCTAGTCTTCAGTACCTTCTTGTACCACCTATGTCGTTTTAGTCTGACCTGCAAACATATTAAAGCAAGACAACTTGGTGAATGAAGAACACTTGCATAAGTTCTCCAAAAAGAAACAAATCTCTCATCTTGGAATGAAGGACATAATAGAGCAATTGGACAAGAACTCCAATCTCAGTATATCCACTAATGAGAAAAGTACACAAAGAATAAAAGAAAAATTTTAAAAAGACCAAAAGGGATACAAGACACTCATGGAAAGAGTAACAAATGAATTGACTTTTGATAATCCCACACCAATCGGACATTTGTGTTAAATTACCAAATCGAGTCACCATTTAATAGCTGCATCTCTACTTAATTAGAAAAGAGAAACATAAAGCCTGCTAATGATGGAGCAACTGCAAGTTCTTTCAGAGAAGAAATCATTCAACCTTATGAACAAGCAGAATACACGGGAGCCCATTTGGACCATCTGGATGGATCCTGACAACTTCATAAGACTTGTGAACTTGGCTGGGTTGATCTTATAAAGGATAATGTGCCTGAGGACCTAATATCTAGGAATAAAGTTAACAAGCTTTTTCTCATGCTTGACTTCTCAGATCAGCCATCTAGAAAAAACCTAAATTCAGTGGTTGAGATCCCAAGAGAGAGACTGAGAGCATCAAGGAGCTTCTCAATTTACAGTCATCAATTAACGAAGACGAGAAGTGACCCCCTTCCATGGGGAATTCTCAAATCCCCATGATTCTTAGTTCAGTCCTTAGAAACAAGATGTAGCCAGAAAAGAGCCCCCATTGAAGATGTCATCTAGTCAACGCATACTTTTTCATCTTCCACAAAACCAAGCTTCGCCATATTGATTGATTTCTCATAAGTCTTTTTTGGAGCTCCAAAGACATGGGTTGTGCTTCTCTTGGCTTGTTAGGGCTCCTTTGGGCATCTTATTCCTTTGGAACAATCCCAACTTCACAATTCAAGATATGGTTGGGAGCCTGGAGGTGCTTTTATCCGTTTCCCCTAATGTTTCATTTGGCTGAGATGGCCATGTTTTGGCTATCTAGAGTTTTTGGCCCTCACTTCCCAAGCTACAAGTAGAAATTAGCTCTAAGGAGAGCTGAAGGACCTTGGTGGACTATGGTATAGAGAAGTTAGGTGCTGGAAGGGAATTCCAACGTTGCTGGTTAGATGGACTTTGGATAGATTGGTGGAAAGAACCTTTACTAGATGATATTGTTCAACAAGGTAATTGAAGACATCGTCCTCGTTGATATTCATCTCAAGTCTCAATAATGCTAGATTTTACATGGTCTACTTTGGGAAAAATACTGTTCAAATGAAACAAAAACAAAGAACAAAAAGGTTTGTATATACCCACGTACCCTCATGGATGGATTCCTACCGATGATTGGTTTTCTAGATTTTCAAATACTAAATTTGATAAACTAAAAAGAGTTACCCCTAATAGTTCATGTTAGGGAAATCTTGGATTTGGAACTGTAATTCTACTATTTTGGTTAATAGTAAACCTACGAGTAGGAGCCAAGCATTCAAGAATCTTAGACAAGAGGACCTCCTTTCTCATTTTCTCTTCCTGGTGGTTCTTGAAGTCCTTAGCAGGTTGGTTTCAACTTTCCACTATCCATAAGGGGATGATCGGGGCTTTCATGTGGGTGGGGAAGCAATTCGCCCCTCTTGCTGCCAGTTGCCGTCAGTTTGCTAATGATACAATATTCTTTTGTTGAGGAATAAAAAACTCTTTCATTAACTAAAGAACATTTTGGCTATATTTCAATCTCCCCTAGACTCAAGATTAATGGGGGAAAAGAAAGTTTGTTCAGGAGCATTACTTGTATACAAGCTAAGTTGATCTGCTGGCTATCTTTTGCAAGGTTTGAAGGGACCTCTTTCCCCACCTCTTTATCCTCAGGCTCCTTTTCAACATAATCCATTTTGTCATTACTTCTTGAACCCAGCGGTTGAAAGGGTTCGAAAGTGATTATCTTTTCAAAGAAGGCATTCTTTTCTAAAGGTGGTAGTGTTTAGGATTTAGACGGTGCACCATGATAGGGATGTTCACAAGCAAGGCAAGCCAGCCCCCATTTGATTCTCCATCCCCAAAAATATCATCATTCAATTTCACAGGGGATTGGGGGCGAGTATCAGGTTCCCTTCATTTCTCATTTAATTTTTTTTATAAGAAGATCAATTAAATTAAATTAAATGGACTCTTTTGGCAAATGTTCAATTAAGTAGTTATTTCCACTGAAAATTTTCATTTAAATGGTTAATTTCCCTTCGAGAATTACCTTAAAGAGAAATTTCTAAAACTAACTAGAAACAAAATAATATTACATATCAACTTATCTAATTATCCACATATGTGGTCCAACGTTCAACCATATGGTTCAAATGTATCAAATTATCTAGCAAACAGGGTGAGAGTGAGAGCAGGCATGGGACATATATTCCTTGTCCTCATCATCATTTAACTCACAAAGATATTTCCCCTACTCCCTCCCCAGTTCCTGCCTAAAAGGAGATTCTCTGCCCTAATGGATTGGCAGGGCCCCGTTGGGATGATGATGAATAGACACCCCAATGTACAATGGGATTCCTACACGTTGCTTATCATTATTTAAGGTCCCCTTTATTCGGAAGGGAGCAAAGGAGGCTGAAGGTTTTCACTTGGTTAGATACAGACATTCTTTCAAATCAATTGAATTGGGTGGTCGAGGAATAGGTAATTTCAGTGTTCCTAGTGTTTTTGCATGACATAGTACATGGCATGGAAAAATTTGAAGCACAACCAGGGGGGAGCTCTATCATTTGATTGAAAATATTATCTTTCTTACCGGCTCTTTGTATCAGGTTCAGCACCCCTTCTACTGTTAAATTATGTTGTCAATAACTTAGTAAGGAGAGAAACAAGAGATAAATAGCTTCTAAGTATCACACAAGAAAAGGAATACAAAATAATCAACTTAAGTAGAAAAAGATTATTAAAAGATATTCTACCTGCATGTATCCAACACCGTCCTCCCCAGGACCAATACCTCCAACCAAAATAGGCTGGCAAGGATCAAAATGTTCAACCATCTCACAAGCAACACCATGAACTTCCAATCTTACGTATGTCCCTGATTGGAAGCCCTCAATCCTCAATCGGAAGGCTTCATCAATATTATCAAGTTCAGCTTTATTCCTTTGTTTCCTAATTTCAATTTCCTCCTTCATCTGAAACAATCAAGCACGAAGCAATGCTCAAGGTCATATAAGAAATACTTCTTAAAAGAATGATGGTATATTTACCTTGTCATGATAATCACTTCCATTGGCCCCATCTTCTTTATCACTTTCATCCTCTGCTGCCTCAGATCCAACATATGTAGGTCAAAATTAAGGATGCAACAAACTCTTGAAAACAAAGAGGGAAAAAGAACTCCCATTTCAAGTTAACTTTTCTATAAAAACAGATGCAATTAAACCATAGAAAACGTTGTCCACAATTAATACTATCGACAAGATCTGAATGTGGCATTTAAAAGAAAATCAAAAACCCTGTTTCATTTCTAAAAGAGGGTGGGGAAAAAAAGGAAGAGTTCAAATCAAAATCATCAAAAGGATATTCAGCATCAAACTGTGCACGAAGAGCAAGCTTTTTCAGCCTGCGTTCCTCATATGTTGAGTCTTTTGCCTTTTGCACTGCATCAGTAGTATTCTCAGCATGAGAACTCTCATACTTCTCACCAGTTTCTAAATCTTCAAAATCAGCATAGACATTATCATCATCTTCAAATTGGACTTCAGAAGATTCATTTCTGAGAGCAGCTTTTGACCAATCACCCGTGACAAATCGGTCACGAATGCTTTCAGGATCAAGATCATTGGAAATTTCGATATATTTGGAACAATCCTCAGATTTGGCATTTTCACCATCCACCTTGCTATCGTCCTGCCATTAACATGTTTAAAAGTTAAGAAAGTGACCATTATTCACACAAGTGGAAAAACAATAAACGAAGACATGAAATCTAATAAAAAGGAAATACTATTTTTTAAAAAATTAGTACAAAGAGTAAACCTCATTTATCTCGCCTACAGGCCTAAAAAATTCACCCCTATCACTTTCTTCATCACTAGTATCATGTGCTTCGTTGCTTGAGGTAGTAGATGTTTGCCTCAATTTCCCATACACAAGTTTCATCAGATTCACATGTTGCCTAGAGCTGGTCCTTTCAGCCAAAGACTCCTTCCACTTTGATGTGTTACCCATGCCAGTCTCTACAAATGGAGTAATAAGCTGGTAAATCATCAATAGAAAAAACATTTGCATATTGTTGAAAAAGGAAAATATTTGGGAGATATTTTAGAATTTATCTCTTTCCTTATATATGTTTTCAATATTTTTTCCTTGTTTAAGTTTCTTATCTCTATTTATTCTTCCTCTTGTAATTCTTTGATTGTATCAAACAAATAAAGAAAAAGAGAAACTTCTATCGTGGTTTTTTCTCCCTAATCTAGGGTTTTCCACGTACACCTTTGTGTTATTTTTCTTTCTCTCTTTCAATATGGTATCAGAGCAAGGTGAGGAAACCCTAGCCGTCACTGACGAAAATAACCCTAGGCAAGAACTGCCGCCACCGTCGCCGACAGGATCCGCCGCCGCTGCCACCACCACAGAATCCGCCGTCTAAGCTGCGATCCACGAGTATCTCCGGTCGCTCAACCCAAACGCTGCTGCCGCTTTTGTTCAGAGCCTACTGCCGAAATGGGATAGAGCCGCGCCTCCTCGTATCCACCCGCCGCCATCTGAGAATGTCGGGCTTGCTACTCAGATCTACCGACAAGCCGCCGGCCATCCCGATTTGCGCCTCTCGTCGACCGTCTCTGCCGCACAGCCGCACGTCGAGGAGGTCAGATCTGCGTCTAACCCCGATCGGCGCCTCCATCTGACCAGCGCTACTACACAGCTACCATTTGCAGAGATCGGAAGTTCGTCTGGGTGTCTTGGGCAGCCGAGAGTCGATGCCGGCGTCGGTATTCCTCCGACCACCCGGCTACGACCGGATCTAGTGGTTTCTTTTCTCTTCAACAACAACTCGCCGATCTTCAAGCAAATTTTCAACAACAAATCGCTGCTCTCGGAGCCACACTAAGTGCTTCTACTCGTATGGGTCAAAGTGCAGTAAATTCGAGTATCCCGTCAGATTTACCGTTGTATCTAGTGCATCCAGTAACTACAATCCCGACCATTACACCGACATCTTATTTTTCTGGTCCAATAAGCAATGCCACTGGACTGACTATTGGTGAAAAATTGAATGGTCAAAATTACTTCTCCTGGTCTCAGTCGGTAAAAATGATTCTTGAAGGGCGTCACAAATTCGGGTATTTAACTGGCGACATACCAAAACCCAGACCAGGAGACCAGCAAGAGCATATTTGGAAAGGAGAGGATTCCCTACTCCGATCACTTTTAATTCACAGTATGGAACCTCAAATTGGAAGGCCCTTACTGTATGCTGCCACAGCTCGAGATATTTGGGATGCCGTTCAGAAATT
The DNA here is from genome assembly GCA_031780015.1 of Citrullus colocynthis. Lineage (NCBI taxonomy): Eukaryota > Viridiplantae > Streptophyta > Magnoliopsida > Cucurbitales > Cucurbitaceae > Citrullus > Citrullus colocynthis. The sequence continues at coordinate 6,728,009 of QLSR01000005.1, read as the reverse complement.
ATACTCCAAAAGACAGAATGCCTCTCGACTCTACACACTGCAGAAACAAATCCACGAATGTAAACAAGGTACTTTAGATGTTACATCATACTTTAACAAATTGTCTCTGATATGGCAGGAAATGGATTTGTGTCGAGAACTTGTTTGGGATTGTCCGTGTGGGGGAGTTCAATACTACAAACTTGAGGAAGTTGACCGAGTATATGATTTCTTAGCCGGCTTAAACTCCAAATTCGATGTTGTACGAAGTCGAATTTTGGGACAGAAACCAACACCAACCTTGATGGAAGTCTGTTCCGAAGTTAGGCTTGAGGAAGATAGAACGAGTGCTATGAATACTGTGGGTACCTCCATTACTGACTCAGCTGCGTTCAACGCAAAAATAACTAGTACAACTGGAGACAAGCAGAATGGGAAACCTCCTCCAGTCTGTGAACACTATAAAAAACCATGGCACACGAAAGATCAGTGTTGGAAGCTACATGGTCGACCTCCGAATGGTAAACGTCGACCTCCAAACAATAAACCTAATCAGGCCTTGATAAGTGACTCGGAACCATGTCGTCAAGAGAACTACCCAGCTGACAATGGTACCACTACTCTTGGGGCAATTGCACATTCAGGTATTTCTCCATCCTTGAGTTTACTCAGCGTTACTGGCCAGAAACCCTGGATTCTTGATTCAGGAGCTACGGATCATTTGACTGGAACTTCTGACGATTTCCTATCTTATCATCCATGTGCTGGTAATGAAAAGATTCGAATTGCTGACGGGACACTTGCCCCTGTTGCCGGCAAGGGTCATATTTCTCCTTTCGATGGTCTAATATTACAGAATGTCCTGCATGTTCCCAAAATCTCATATAACCTACTGTCTGTGAGTAAGATAACCAGAGATTTAAATTGTCGTGTAGCTTTCTCACCCGATGATGTTCTTTTTCAGGATTTGAGCTCGGGGAAGACGATTGGCACTGCCCAGCACAATAGGGGACTCTATTTCCTTAATAATGATACTTCCTCTAGGCAAAGCTCTAGGACTAGTTTGTTATCTTCCTATTTTTCAACTTCTGAAACCGACTGTATGTTATGGCATTTTCGTCTTGGCCATCCCAATTTCCAATATATGAAATATTTATTTCCCCATTTGTTTAATAAAGTTGACATCTCCTCTTTATCTTGCGATGTGTGTATTCGAGCAACACAACACAGAGTCTCCTTCCCGTCTCAACCTTACAAACCCTCTCAACCTTTCACCCTTATTCACAGCGATGTTTGGGGCCCCTCGAGGATTACCACCTCGTCGGGTAAACGTTGGTTTGTTACCTTCATTGATGACCACACTCGTCTTACTTGTGTCTTCCTTTTAACAGATAAGTCTGAAGTCTCCTCCATTTTCCAACAGTTCTACACCACCATTGAAACTCAGTTTAATGCCAGAATTGCCATTCTTCGAAGTGACAATGGTCGTGAATTCCTCACTAATACCCTCCGAGCGTTCTTATCCACTAAAGGTATCGTTCACCAGAGCTCATGTGCCTATACGCCCCAACAAAATGGAGTGGCTGAAAGAAAAAACCGTCATCTGCTTGAAGTTGCCCGGTCTCTTATGCTTTCAGCCTCTCTTCCATCTTACCTGTGGGGAGATGCCGTATTGACTGCAGCTCATCTTATAAATCGGATGCCTTCTCGCGTTCTCCACTTCCAAACCCCTCTTGACTACCTAAAATTGTCTTATCCCACCACTCGCCTTATACCTGATGTTCCTCTCCGCGTGTTTGGATGTACAGCATTTGTCCACAGTTTCGGTCCAAACCAGACTAAGTTCTCCCCTCGGGCCCAGAAATGTGTCTTTGTTGGATATCCCCTCCACCAGCGTGGTTATAAATGTTTCCATCCCACTTCCCGGAAATACTTCATCTCTATGGATATCACCTTCCTAGAAGATCAACCTTTTTTTCCCGTTAGTCCTCTTCAGGGGGAGAGCAATAATGAAGAGACTAACTATCCAAATTCTCCAAATTCCCTTTATGAACCTACTCTAACAACCCACGACACTATCCTACCCACCAAACAAGTCCCATGGATAACGTACTACAGGAAGAATCTTGGAAAGGAAATGGCGGCCCCTACTGATGTGCTGGCTCCGGTCCAATCATCCGAACCGACACAAGCCCAAGGTACAACTGATCCTGAAAATAATACTACTTGCGTTGAAAATACCTGTGTTGAAAACGATATTGTGGACCTGACAAAACGTTCAGCAGAAGAGGGTAAAGATGATATGACAGAAAATAACCAGGTTGCTGAAAATGAGGCAGTGTCAACAACAGTTGAGGAGAATGAAAAAGGGATAGAACCCCAAAACCCTACTGGAGAAGAGCCCGACAAGACAGGAGAGGGTGATACCAATCTAGACCTGCCCATTGCATTAAGAAAGAGCACAAGATCTTGCACCAGGTATCCTATGTACAGCTTCCTCTCCTATAATAATTTGTCTTCTAAGTTCAGAGCATTTACTGTTAGTCTTGATACTGTAACCATACCGAAAAACATATATGCTGCTATGGAAATCCCTGAATGGAAGACTGCTGTTATGGAAGAAATGAGAGCTCTTGAGAAAAATCATACTTGGGAACGTGTTGCTCTTCCGAAAGGGCATAAACCAGTTGGATGTAAATGGGTATTCACAACAAAGTATAAATCTGACGAAACTCTTGACAGATATAAAGCCAGGCTTGTAGCAAAAGGATTCACTCAGACTTTTGGGGTAGACTACTCCGAGACTTTTTCTCCTGTCGCAAAGTTGAACACAATCAGAGTCCTTCTGTCAGTTGCAGTAAACAGAGATTGGCCTCTCTATCAGCTAGATGTGAAAAACGCCTTTTTGAATGGTGATCTAGAAGAAGAAGTGTATATGAGCCCCCCTCCTGGCTTTGAAGACCAATTTGATCAATGTGTGTGTAAACTTAGAAAGGCCTTGTATGGATTAAAACAGTCACCAAGAGCATGGTTTGAGAGATTCACTACCTTTGTTAAGTCCCAAGGCTTCACTCAAGGACACTCTGACCATACCTTATTTACAAAGAGGTCTCTCTCAGGTAAGATTGCGGTTCTGATTGTATACGTCGATGACATCGTTTTATCTGGAGATAATACTGCTGAAATCAACAAGTTAAAACAGAAAATGGCAGACGAATTTGAAACTAAAGACCTAGGAAATCTAAAGTATTTTCTTGGGATGGAGATAGCAAGATCAAAAGAAGGTATCTCAGTTTCTCAACGCAAATACACTCTTGATTTACTGAAAGAAACAGGTATGACCGGATGCAGGCCTGCTGACACTCCGATCGAGTCTAATGCCAAATTAGGAGAGTCTATTACCAAAGTTCCTGTTAATAAAGAGAGATATCAACGTCTAGTTGGGAGACTAATCTACTTAGCACACACTAGACCAGATATCTCTTATGCTGTCAGTGTTGTGAGTCAGTTTATGCAAGCTCCCTACGAAGAACACATGGAAGCTGTAAACAGGATTCTAAGGTATTTGAAGAGCACACCAGGAAAAGGATTGATGTTTAGAAAATCCGACAGAAAATACATCGAAGCCTATACAGACTCTGACTGGGCAGGATCAGTAATTGACAGAAAATCTACATCTGGGTATTGCACCTTTGTGTGAGGTAACCTTGTAACGTGGAGAAGAAAGAAGCAAAGTGTAGTTGCTAGAAGTAGTGCTGAAGCAGAATACAGAGCTATGAGTCATGGAATATGTGAAGAAATCTGGTTGAAGAAAGTTCTATCTGATCTTCACCAAAGCAGTAAACTACCTATGAAACTCTATTGTGACAATAAGGCTGCTATTAGCATTGCAAACAATCCAGTGCAGCATGATAGAACAAAACATGTGGAGATCGATAGGCACTTTATAAAGGAGAAACTGGAAAACGGAAGCATTTGCATTCCGTATATTCCTTCTAGTCAACAAGTTGCAGATGTTCTTACCAAAGGGTTGCTTAAGCAGAACTTTGATGCATGTGTAACCAAGATGGGTCTAATTGACATTTACGTTCCATCTTGAGGGGGAGTGTTGAAAAAGGAAAATATTTGGGAGATATTTTAGAATTTATCTCTTTCCTTATATATGTTTTCAATATTTTTTCCTTGTTTAAGTTTCTTATCTCTATTTATTCTTCCTCTTGTAATTCTTTGATTGTATCAAACAAATAAAGAAAAAGAGAAACTTCTATCGTGGTTTTTTCTCCCTAATCTAGGGTTTTCCACGTACACCTTTGTGTTATTTTTCTTTCTCTCTTTCAATACATATAACATATTTACAAGAAAATACCCTCTTGCTCATCATCTACATCATCGTCCGACAACATTTTTTTACCATCAACATCACTGTCATCATCATCGTCATCTTCTTCATCTGAATCCTCCTGAGATGATATAAAAGAAAACATCAGGGCACTAACAACATTTTTTTCTTTGGCACATTGAGCAAAGTTCACACTAATTGGATGGTGCATATAAAATATAAATAGACAGCAGCAGCCAATGTGTCATAAGATAGAGAGTCCCAAAGAATTAGTAAATATGACGCCACAAAGAGTAAACACTAGAAAAAGTTGCCTTTATGTGCCTTATCTGTGAAACAAAAAGACAGCACCTAAACCAAATATTTCTCACATTAGCTTGCCTGACCTCAGAAAGGCAATTCATTTATGCCTTGTACAGAGGCTTCAGCTAGATAGACACCAAGACATTATGAAATTGGTATCAGTTACATTACCATGAGATCATCAGAATCAACATCATTTCCAAAAACAGCTTTCCTCCTAAGCCTCCCTTCATGAAATTCAACATGTTCCTTCATATGGTCTTCAACAGGGGACTTCTCATTTAATAAATCATTATATTCTTCTTCATCAGTGCCCTCACTTTCAAATTTAGCCTTTCTCTCAATAAGGTCGTCTTCATCTGAAGACTCCGAATCATCAGCATTATGTACTACACGAGGTCTATCAACTTCTAGGGACCCAGACTGGTGTTCCTCTGACGGCTTAATTTCATGAAACCCAATTGAATTTTCAAGAGTATTGTCTGCGTCACCCCTAGCTCCAGATGAGTTGTCAGGTTTTCTGCCAAAAAGGGAAATGAAGCTCTTCTCTAACTTCTCATCAACTGAATATTTTGTGCTCTGGAGAGACTTCACCAAAACCTCACCCACATCTTGATCCTTACCTGATGATAGCATAAGAGTTACTTCAGAAAAGATGGTGGAAAGCATGGCAGCTAGCGTGCAAAAAAAAATTGCTATATTAAAACTACAGTTTAAAATAGTCATGCAGAAAACAGTTCCACTAAGTCTTAAGAAAGAAAGAACAAAAAGTTATTCAGATTATGGTATTGCATTGCACTGACATCATCTAATGGGGTACATGTTTTTAGTTCTATTTGTCTTCTTAAATTGAGGACTTTTCATCCGCTTTAACATAGCTTTCTACAATTACTAAATCTTCTATTTTCTATTAAAAAAAGAATTACAAAATATAAACTAAAGAAGTTCTAGTAATATTAGATTATACAGATAACCAAATCCCGCTATAAAGGGTTGAGGAAGGAAATGTTGAGAAGACGATTCTTTGAAGCCATAAATAAAACAAAATCCCCACTGGTAAAAAGATTATAAGAAGAAGATGTCTTAAGAAGCAAATTACAAATAATACTAGCTACATCCTCTGAAAAAGAAAACAAAAGAATGTAAGCTTGCAAGTTTCAGCTCTCTTTTTTCACTATCTGATAGCTAAAAGCTTGATTGCAGATCTAGAATAACAAGACGTTGAAAAGGGTTTTCTAAGTAAACATAGCCATCAAGCAGTGAGGCATTTTAGTTGTGGCCGTAGGGTTCTCATGTCAAGGCAGTAAAGTGTTCCTTTGCAATTTTACACTCACGGGGAACTTCTTGGGAAATTAGTGGAAGAAAAATTACCTTTACCTGTAGGTACTTCTTTATCATCATCAACTTTGGAATACTGAACAAAATGGTCATTGATGTTTATATAAACAGCATCCTTGTCATACAAGAGATCTCCAAGCCCAGACATAGGAGCATAAAACAATTTCTCCTTATCACGTAGTCCTTTCTTTTTGGCAGCTGAAGGCAAAGGACAAGGATCAGCCAAACTGGTTACACTAGCCAATTCAAAATCACCCACGCCAGCAATGTGAACCTGATTTATGCATTGAAAGTAAGGAAATATACAGAACAAGTCGAGGTGATTAAATGATTAGTTGAATGTCTTCCTAAGCATTTGAGTAAGCCTAAGTGTACAAATTTTCTTAAACAATTATTTTGGAAGAAATCGTCGAAGGTTACAAGAAACAATAAAAGCACTCTAGCAAGCCTAAGTGTACAAATTTTCTTCAAAAATTAGTTAAGTTCTATATTTAGTATCTTTAAAATTTCCTTTCTGTTAGGCTAAATAACTAACCGTTGGAAGGCTTGGTATGAGATCATTTCCCTATACATATTTGGGACTATGCGGTATGAAGTCCGATGATTAATAAATTTCAGCTTTTTCCTTGGTGTTTAACACCTGTTATTCTCTCACCTCACCACTATTCTTCAAAGTAGTAAACAATAACATAAACATTTAATAATTCCTATATCATGGCAAAACCAACTACCAGAGAAGTGGTACCTTAGTTCCATACTTCAAATTACAACCTCGAAGATAACCATAAAGTGTGATATTTCTATCACATTTATTGTTTGCATGCACTCTTTCAGGTGGAGTGACATCTTCAAATCGGTCTACTAAAACATATGGATGGTTGGTACGCCAAGAAAGAGGCTGAAACTTCATCACAGAGATAAACCGAGCAAGATTGTGTACCTCACGTTTAGAGTATCTGTTAATAATGGAAATGTGAGAATTTAAAAATCTTATTGACCACAATACATATCAACCGATTGCAAACATTAAATGTTCCTGCATTGTGATGACAACTAACAAAAATAAATGTTTCAAGATAGGACTGATGAATATACTTACTTCCCATGTATAAGCCCAGATAGATAAAATAATTTCGCTCCGGTACGTATCTCCGTCCAAAAGCGGTGTTTAAGACGCTGCTTTGTTTTCCTTAATTTTTTTGCATCCTTGAACTTGTCAAGGTGCGTGAGAACTCCCATAACTTTTGGAAGTCCATGATGATGCAAAATGTTGAGAAACTCAAAAGTCTCCTGTAATGTAGGTTAGTGAAGGAAGTGGTCCAAGTTAGCGATACCGAGTAAGTAAATGATGGTCAAATAGTAAAAAAATATTATTATTATTATTATTATTATTAGAAAAAAAAAGCTCAGTTAATTCATTATCATATTCAAGTTCCAGGTTGAGAAATTAAACAAATGAAAGGACGGGAATGGTGGTATCTCACCATCTCAAAACCGTAATTACCATCAATTAGAAGCAAAGTCAAATCAGCAAACTTTGCTGCGTCAATCATCCCATTGATATCATTTGGGCACTCTACAAACTGCAACCGCCTTTGTTTACCTGAAAAAAACAGAGTTGTATACACTATGAGAAGAACACAAATCTCCAAACAAAATAGGCAAAAAAAAAAAAAAAATAAAAATTAGATAATAAAAAAAAAAAAAAAAACAAAAAACAGATAAAGAAAGAAAAAAAAAAAAAAAAACAAAAAACAGATAAAGAAAGAAAAAAAAAAAAAAAATACTGAAACTTGTTTATGAAAGAAAAAAATGAAAAACTTTAATGAAATATGTCAATGAGCAATGAGGACCAATAGAGAGAACCTGACACAATTGTAATCGGCCCACGAACATCAGGTAAATTATGTTTGGTATAATGCTTAACAAGAGACTTTATTAATAGAGACTTCCCAACCTACAGTAGGAAAAAAAATGAACTTTGAGATGCAAGTCCTCAAATTACGTAATATACAAAGTAATCTGTGCTACTAAATTCACACCTGGGGAGGTCCTTGTACAACAATAATGTATGGAGCCGGTTCACCATAACAACGATCGATTATGGGAACATGAAGCCTACGTTGTTCTTTCTCAACAGCGCGAGATTGCAAACGCTTGGCTTTAACTGACGAATTAAAAGCAAAAGCCTATAGACAAGGGGGAAAATCACTTAGTTCTCCACATGACAGAAAAGCTAGAAGGAAGAAGAGCATAGACATTACAATTCAACAAACGAACATTTAAACAATTTAATCACCTTGGGATTCCGCTTCCTATCATTCTCAGAAACTTCCTCCTTCTTCTTCCCTTTATCATTCGTTGGTTTCTTCTTTGCATTGGGACCAGATTTACGAGACCTATGGGCCTTGTGAGATTGATCTTCAGCACTTGCATTGACGGCCATGATTATCTGAAAAACTCGAATGAACAAACTGTGGGTTAGAGTCAAATTCGATTAAGGTTCCAGAATACTTCATTAACTAATATCTGTGAGTCTTTGCTCTCAAGGGTAATTATTACTCAAACCAGAAACAAGGAAATTTTAAGAAAAATTCGAGCGTGAGGAAAGAAAATGGTGGAGGAATAAGATTATGGGAAAAATACTATTTTTGGTCCCTAAAATTTTGTTTAGGATTTTTTCTAATTTGTCTGTTGAACAACTTTTTTGCTAGCATTCTTAGTCCTTCTATAACGTTTTTCGTTAATTCTAATCGAAAGCATGCTTAAAACTCACCGAAAAGTATAGTCAAAATCTCTTAATCGCTGCTGGACAGCACCTAAAAATCCTCCAAAGATTCCAATCTAATAAAAAAAATCATGTCAAACTCAATAGGTATTCAATACTCATTCAAGAAACAACCCAAAACTCCAAAAGCACCTACCAGCGGACCAAAAACATTCCCGCGGTGGCGGCGTGGGTGGTGGCTGACAGAGAGACAATGAGATAGAGAGAAAGAGAGAGAACGGAGAAGAAAGAAAAGAAGGCTCACTGGCAGCAGTTGAACGGAGGCAAGCGGCACGAGCGGCGGCGTTCAACAGTCGGCAGGGGTGGCGGCGGCGCTGGAAGTGAGCGTGAGAGAGAGAGGAGACTCCTCAAAAGAAAAGAAAACAGAGAGTGTGCGCGAGCGTTCGAGGACTGGAACGTTTTTTTCCAAAAAAAAATATATATATTTTGAACAAAAAAATATAGATCACGAATTAAATTAATTAAATTAGAGAAGCGGTGGAAAATAGAATTGAGTTGGAAAAGGTTAAAAGGAAGGACTTTTCTATTATCAATCGGACCCAAAATGCTCAATTCAAATCTTTATTTTGGATTATATTATAATACAAGTGTATCCTATTAGATTCTTCAAACATCCCTTAAATTTAAATGATCACTCTGCTAATAAAATTATTAAATTTAATTTAAAAAACAAATTAAATGATAGACGTGGAAGGATGAGTAGAAAAATATGAATATATGTATATGTATTTTTTTTTTTTTTTTTTGCTCTTTTGTCATTCTCCTCTCTCATCTTGCCCCTCCTCCATTTACATCTTCTCTCTTTCTTTCTCATTTTTCATTGGAATGCTACTTTCCTTTACAGCTACAAACTTAATGTGTCATTTAAAATTTTCAAACATCGACGTTCTTCCCATTTTTGCTTTAATTTTCTCTCTCTAAAATCTAACTCAAACTAGTCTTGAAACAATTAAAAAAAAAAACACCAAAAACAGTAAATGCAAATATTTTTTAGAGTTAGTCTTGAAACAATTAAAAAAAAAAACACCAAAAACAGTAAATGCAAATATTTTTTAAAAGAGAAAACCAAAAGCAGTAAACCCAATAAAAAAACAAACAAAACCACAAAAACTTGGAAAAAGCATTAGAGAATCAAGTTAAAATTAGTTGACGCAGTAAAAACTTGCTTTTTGTTTTTAAAAATAAGAGGCAGAGGGAGAAGATAGAGATGGAGGAGAGAGGAGAAGGGAGTGAAGATAGAAGAGAAAGAAGAAGGAGAAGTGAGCAAATTTCATCTTCTTCTTCATAGGAAAATGAAAGATAAAGAGAGAAGATGAACATGGAGGAGTGAAGAGAGAGAAAATGGAAGAGGAAGAAAAAGGAGAGGGAAGAGTGACAAATATTAAAATATGTATATTGTTCCCAAGTCATCTTGTGCTTTATACTTTTTTTTATCAATTTTATGTTTAAATTTAAAAGTTTGTTAGCTTATAAATTTTTAAACCTATTATTGAAAATTCGTAGACTAACATGCCGATCTTTTGACACGTTGTTTGTAGAAGTTTGTGCGATTTGTGGACTATGACTGCATTGGCACAATCACCTTTTGTGGTGGACAAGGAGGAAGAGGTGTTAACTCTTAAAAGATTGATGGCAAACGATATTTAGTCATATGAGCGATTAGAGATCAAGTATCAACATATTTGTTATTCTCAAATTTTGGTGACAAATGGGTTAGCTTGTTGGGTAGCAAATCGAGTCTCAATTGTTGGCTGTAGGAATTCCTAATATGGTAGTGTCTTTTGGCTGAGATAGATTTGACTTTATTGACTATGTAATTGTTGTTTGTTCTAATTTTATAGAGAAAAGTGGGAAAGGAAAAAAAACTCTAACCTTGACCAAACATTACCCAATTCGACTTTAGCCTTTTAGCCTAAACTCCTCATAATTGAAGGACACTTGTTTTTTTAGAAATCAAGATAGCTAGGATCTTCACATGCATAGAATTATAGTTGCTCGAAAATATAATAGGGGCATCTTTAGATAGCCATTTTTAAAGAAGAAAAAATTGTACGGGATGTCCGAGAATATTTAAATTATGTGATAAATTTTCTTACTATGCCGATAGGATTTTTGTATAGAATAATTTTGTATGAGTGATTGTCGGTTGATTTTAAATGAAATTAAGTGAAAAAAATATCTATAAATCACAATAGATGGTCTAAGTTGTTTCGCTTATGAAGACTAGTTTGAGAACACATGTGGTGTACGTGGTTAAAAATCTTTGGAACATAAATTCTTATTTAATTTTTATATCCGTGAGTGTTATTAATTCCTATATAGGTGGTCATCATGCATAGAACTCGCGACCTCTTAGTTATTTAGTGAGACCAACTCATTATGGTTTGGAATATGAATTTTTAAATGAATATACTTTTAATTAAATTTAAACAATAAGTATTTGACACGAAATTTAAAAGTAACAAAAGAGATAGTGGCCAAAACTCCAGATATGTGTATTGCTTGGTTAATTTATACTAAATATGACATGTGTTAGACGAAGTTAAAAATCTTTAAAACATAATGTTCAAGGGTGAAATATAAACGATTGAACAAATATAATTTTATATTTTCAATAGTAAATATTGGATATAATGTTTAAAAATAATAAAATGGGTTCTTTTCAAATATAACAAAAGGAACTAAAATATTTACAAATATAGCGAAATTTTATTGTTTATCTGTAATAGATTATCTATCGCGACCTATCGCAAATAGACTATCTATTTTGCTATTAGTTGTACATATTTTAACAATTTTGTTATTTAAAATAATTTTTTTAATAAATTAGATAAAATGAAGTGAGATATTTCTATTTAGAGCGTTTTCATATTTAAAAAAAATGAAACGATGCAAGGAAATAAAAGAGTAAAAAACGTAGTTATTATACTAAAGAATTTGTATATTTGTTAACGTCAAAAGATATGTATGATTTTAAAATTCGCTTTACTAATCCTTTATTAATGGAAAACTTTATATG
>QLSR01000005.1:6638476-6706792 GCA_031780015.1 Citrullus colocynthis | reverse complement strand
AAGAACAATTTGAATTAACAAAATAAGATATACGTCAAATGCAACTAACTGATGCCAAAGAGCCTTGTAAAAAACTAAATTGCCATGTTACAAGTGATAAATTTGAACTCCAAAATGCAACCAAATACAATTTTCTATAAAAGCGTTACCATTTGGAAACACCTCATGATCTCCCATCCTCTGATTGACTAACGTTGTTCTCCACGTTGCGGCTATCTGAAACTCTTTGCATCTCAAGTAGATTTTGTTGCTCTTCGTCCACTGTTTCTTCCACTCTTACCTCTTTCGTGGCTGCCTTCGGCTTTGAGCTAGTTGATTGTTGATACAAGATTCCACCGAACATACATATCAATAGCCCCACGGTTCCAATGAATGTCGAATGCTTGTCCCAGATGACTAAATTAATCACAACAGTCAGGAGTTTATTCACGATCCCAAGTACAGTGAATCCTGTTGCAGAAATCGCCCTTCGACAAGAGAACCCAAAGAAAGAGATCGACAAACCAAATAAGCAAGATAACCCAACGGGCAAAACCACCGCAAATGAGTGCCAATCAGATTCATCTGAGATTTCCTGCTTGATTTTTTTGAGTTCACCCATGATGAAAAGTTCCAAAGGAAACAAAAGAAGTGCCTCTAAGTTGTTGTACAGCACAAGGCCCCATGTATTCAGCCCTATGGTCATAACAACATGTTTTATGTATACGAAATCGATTGACATGCTTATGAGATAAGCCAAAGCCCAAAAGTAAGCTGTCAATGTGAAATGATAATCTGTCAGTACATAAAGAATGCTGCCACCGAGGATCGTAGCCAGCGAGACCCATGTCTTCATTGATGGCCAGGGCTGGTGCAGGAAAAGGGTCTCACCAATGGCAACAAAAATTGGTACTACTGAGCGGAAAACGATGAACGTATCGACATTGGCATGCAAGAGAAGCTCACTGTTGGTGAATAGGGAAAGATAAAATATAATTGCAGCAGGTAGGAACCGCCACATAGTCAAGAGATCAAGTCGATCGTGTTCAATAAATCCAGCACAACCACAAACAAAAACTCCTGCTGCACTAGTGAAGTATTGTAGGGCAGTCAATGCGCCTGGGTAAGGGAACTTCATGACTGCCCATTTATTGATGATGGAAAGCAGGGATGCAGAAATACAGTACCCGACAGCAACACCATATACTGAGACTTGCTGCAGAAAAATGGCGTACCAGTTTGATGGGCTCTCACCTGATAAAGCAGAAGCCCCTAGCCCTTCCTGGACCTTATCAGCATTGGAGCTCTCAATATCATCTTTATTAGACATCTATCAAGAATGAGAAACTTATAGTGATGGAGATGAACAAAGAGACGAAGGAAAAACATAGACCCTTAGCCGAATAAGCCAAAACCTCAATAACATAAATTCATGCAGAATCCAGTTTTCAGGTCAGTATCTCAATACATACAACACGTTCAGATTTGATTATAAGAGATTTAACAAGTTCAAACAGTTTTGGACAAACGACCACATAGATATGAGATAAGATGGAATATTAAAATAATAAGATAAGCGGAGTTGCACTATCACAAATGAAGATATTAAGGTACAAATGGTACGGATCGACAGCACATTGTCCATTGTTACTTGGGATGAATGCTAGGGAAGAAAAGGCTACAGTGATGGCATGAGCTAATGTTTTGTTGGTTGTATCTTTTCTTTTTCTCTCCGTGTGAGAGTTTGTATCTCCTAAATATTTAATAATTTTCATTACATCAATTAAAAGTTGTTTCTTGTCATCACAAAAGGAAAAAAAAAAAAAAAAAGAAAAAAAGGAAGAGCTAATGTTTTACCATAATACTATGAAGCTCATTCACAACGTTTCTAAAATGAATATGTAAGGAGTTGGCAAGTTTTCTTTTCTGAACAAGAGCCAGGGATTGACAAGTTTGTTATTGCAAAGTAATATAAATAGTAGGGTTATTAGGAATTGGACATTTTTTTAGAATGAATGTGAAGGACAACTAAACCTCTCAAATACTTGGTAACTGATTGTACTATTCCTCTACAATATTCTTTTTCTCTTGATTGTCAATCTCAAGATTGAGTTGCAAGTTGTGATCAGCTCAACGTCTCAATTAAATATTTTGCATGTTCAATCTTAGGGTTTGGATTCAAAATCTAGAGTATTGCTAGAAATGTACATTATAGATTATACAATATCTGTAGAGGAATTTAGCATCAATGAGATTGTAAAAAGAAAAGTGACAAATTTAGATCCTAATGCTTTGAAAGTAGGATAAGCAAGTGCAAGTAATTTTAACCTTTCAGGGGGCAGTCAAATGCTTGTTTGATTGAACCAAACACCATTGCTCGGCCCACACCTTAAAGAAAATATGTACTTTGAGAGCGAGTAATTATAAGGTTGTGATGGACTACCATTAGCTGGAAAGCCTATGGTTGAGAGGTTGTAAACAGTGAGTGAGGAGAATCAGGAATTAAGTATACTTTTCACAGGTTTGTGTATACTTTTGATACTTTGAGTTAAGCAAATTCATAAGCCAAATAACTCTGTTGTTTAGTTCCAACTCATCTTTCAGTAAGTGGTTCACTGTTGCTTTTGTTCTCTGCTTTCAAATTGGAAATGGAAGAAGTGAAGAAGGCTTACATGAGGTCAGTTTTAGGAATCAAGAAGTTCATTATCAAAAGCTTGAACTCATAGCAAAGTAATATAAATAATAGTGGAATTGGGATTAGACATTTTTTTAGAATTGAGATGAAAGAGAACTAAACCTCTAAAGTACTTGATAATTCATTGTAGTATTGCTCTACGATATTCTTTTTCTATTGATTTTCAATCTCAAGATTGGGTTGTTAAGTTATCGACTCCTTTCAATATTTTGCATATTCAATCTTAGGGATTGGATCTAAAATCTACAGTATTGCAATTGCTATAAATGTGCATTATAGCATCCTGTAGACTTTAGAGGAATTTAGCATCAATGAGATTATTTTTAATTTAGATCCTAATGCTTTCGAAAAGTAACATAAGCAATTGGAAGTTAGGAACAACCAAATACTAGTTGGGTGGGCTGCTCGCCTTTATGCAGATTTGAAGGAGGAGAATCCCATTGGTAGTAGACTCATGGCAGAGAAGGTATGGCCAAAGGTGAAGCGCTGCTAATCTACGGAAAAAATTATTGTGAATTCTAACATTGAAAATGAAGGCAATGGTGCATGCTGCAGGGCAAATTTGAATAAAAACTATAGGAACTATGCAAATTTAATAAAATGCTGAAGATTAATTTATACAGTTCAATAAGGTCGATCTTCATGGATTTAGTGGATTAGAAGCCGGTGCAACTTGAGGTTGAATTGAAGCAAACACCATTACTTGGACTACACCTTAAAGACAACACGTATTTCAAGATCAAAGTAATTATAGAATTGTGATAGATTACCATTAGATAGAAAATTAAAGATTATTATGATTGAGAGGTTAAACAGTGATTGAGGAGAATTAGGATTAAGTATCAGGGCCATAATAAACTGTTTATAACCTTGCAAACTAACAGAGTTGTCAGTTGCATCCAAGTGCGCAGGCATATGACAACCTTAATGTTCACAGTCTCTCTTAGCATACACTCATTACCCTCACACTCAAAATAATCAAAACCACACATAATCATACAAATAAACATTAGGTGAAACTTTGAAAACATGATAGACTCAAAATCACAATTTAATCCCACAAATAGGCTAAAAATCACATGAAAAGCTCCAAATCAAACTGTGATCACATAAATAGCCTCCAAATTCAACTCACCCTTCAAAACTACATAGCTAATGAACTTTTATCAATCACATAAAGAGTATTTACTTATCCATACTTATGAATACAACAACTAAACCCATGAATGTAACAACTAAATAATCAAATTTTAACAAACAATAAAACTTAACAAGCTTACATAAAGATAATACTAAACTTGTTGGTACTGGTAAGAAAAAATAAAGAACGGTAGTTAGCAAATAAACCTAAAATTCCCATACAAGACTTTCCCCTCTCCAAGATCCTAACACCTTCTTCAGCAGTCAGCACAACATGAAACAAGATCAAAATCCACAAACCTCACAATGCATAATTCATCTACTAATCCGCATCTTACTAGTCGACTTTCTTTCCATCTCCATAGTTCTAAAAGAAAATATAGCATACATATTCCACGGTTTGCTACTAAAATATATTGTCTGTTTAAAACAAACAATTTTATAAATAAACTGGATCTCTTTAAAGCTTTCTAAAGGTAAGTGAACATTTTCACACATTTTCGAGTAAAATGACCTTTCAAAAGTTGTAGCAACAATACATAATTCATTTACTGGTAATTCAAAAGCATTGAAACAATGTAGAAGTAGAAGCAATTCGTACGGACAGGTAACCAAATGCAAACACACTGAGTTCAAGTAAGCAAACCTCGGCAAAACCCCAAGATTTGAAAATTCAAGTAATCTCAAACAACTCAAACAAGGGTTAAAACCAATAAATGATGGCATAGAAGAAAACGTACCTTGAGACCAAGTAATTTGGCAAGTGCAGATTTGTCCAGGCACAATATAATCGGGCCCAGCCACTTCTAAAATGACAAGTACAGATCCACTTCCAATCGGATCAAGATGCTGCAAAAACAAAATTAAACTATCCCCCAAAATTAAGAAAAGAATCAAACAAAACAAAGCAAGTGAGAAAAAAGAGAAGAACAAAGAGCGTGAGAGTGCTTGCATTCATTACATAGAGGGTGTAGTTGGAAAAGGGGGACCGGGAAATGCTGAACAGAGGAACAAGAACATCGTCAAACTATGATTGAAGGAAAGGGCAAAAGAAGTCCAAGCAAAGACCAATAAATTCCAAGTGGTTGCAAATAAGCAAATCAAACAGAACATTCAAGTAAAGCTAAAGAGAAACAAAAACGGAGAATCCAAAACAACCTCAGCTCCACATAATCAATGGAAACAACCAAAAGAACTCACGAATACATAACAAAGCTTCTGATCAAGCAGCTGTCATCAGAATAAAACTGAAAGCAAAAGTGATATATAGTCCAGGAACTGGAATCTTACCGGTTCAAACCAGATACAGAATCTAGGGGTTTGGAGAATGGTGAAACTGTTGCAGAGAGAAGAGAGACGACGTCGAACGTCTGGGAAATGGCGGCGGGAGCTGCAGTAAAGCGAACGGTGGTAGGAGCTGCGGCAGGGCGAATGTCGGTGGGAACTGTGGCTCGAAGTTTGGACAAAGAGGAATTAGGAATCGAAGAAGAAGAGGGGATGCGCTGTCAATTAACGAAAAAAGGGGAAATCTTAGGTTAAAATCCAAAGCTGAATGGATGTGGGCAAGTGTCAAACCTTGTCAGAAAGAGGAAAAACACTGCTCCAACGCTGCTGGAATGTATTTCGCTGGAGGAAAGTTCGTGGGTTCGCACATGCCGTCCCACAGGTCTCCGACGTGGTTCGTGTTCATTGGCATTGTCGCCGGAGAACAGATCGTCGGAGGTCGCGGTTTTGCGTCACACGCAGCAGGTCGTCGATGTTCGTTGGAGAAGGAAGATCGCTGGCAATGTCGGTGTCGGTGTTCGTGGGTGTGGCCGGAGGTGGAGTGCGGTGTGAGCGGCGCCGTTCGCCGGAAGAAGAATCGAAGGGAAATGGTGGCTGGGGGTGGCTTAACTGGCTGAAGGGGATGCCACAAGGCCTAAGTTTTCACGAAAGCGAGATGAGGAAAGGAGTGTTAATTGTAAAAATCAAGCCAAATTGCCAAATTCGTTTAGGTGGTATGAGATTCCTTTAATTGTATTTATACTAATAGAAATCTACAAACGTAATAAAATATAGTTAGTCTAAATAATATGTTACGACCCTTTAAACATTTTATCATCTAAACAATTATTTTTAAGTAAAATTATTATAAATAAAAAAATCAAATTATTTATAAATATTAAAAAAAAAATTTATCATCCATAGATTGTAATAGACTTTTATCATACTCTATCCCTCAAGTATAGAAATCTAATACAATAGAAGTCGACAATAAAAATTTTCTATATTCATAAATAGTTTAATTTCGTTTTGCTATTTATCTGAAAACATTCCATACTTTTATTTATTTATTCAATTTTCACATTTAAAAAATTAACTCTTAACTTAATTTCTTTTTATAAAAAAAAAAATACATGACTTGAAAAAATAATCATCATATAAATATATTTTTAAAGAACAATAATTTTCAAACAAAATTTACCGATATTTTATTAAATAAAATGATGTTATTTAACTTATTTTTAAATTACATTTTTCAACGAACTATCCAAAAAATCAGAGGAACAAAAGATTATTCACGAAAATGTGTAAAAAAATGGCAAAAAAGAAAAAAAAAACGCATAAAAAACAAAAAGACTAACTTTGTGTTGTCGACAATATGGCCTAACAAAAAACGACGGATAAAAAACAAAAACAAAAAATGCTAACTTTTTTATTTTGGATATTCATACATATTATTGATATTAATTATTGATACTAATTACAAGTATTGATTCCCAATATTGGTAATAATTATTGACACTAAAACGGATATTAGTACTAATACTGATTAACGATACTGAGTGTGGATATGTGTAAATGATGGAAAGATGGTGTGAATCCCACGTAATAATCATAGTCAAATTGATGACCCCCTCCTACACATCAAATTATAGACTTTGTTATGGGGCTCACACTTAATTATGATCATGAAATTAACTATGCCCCACTTTTCATATTATCGTTGATTGACTACCTCTGCAAGGAACTAAACATGTTGTAACTTTTTATGGTGAAAAATCTTTTTTGCCCTCGACTCTATTCCTAATTTATCAATCTATCTTCACCCAATCATGACTTTGTTTAAATCATGAATTTGTAAAGCTCAAACTTAGCAACTAAAGAGAGCGATGAGTTTTGAAGATTTGAGTATTGAAATGTATTTCCTTTAATATGCCTTGTACATAGCATACAATTCAACTTCGGAATCGAACTAATCAATACTTATCTTTAGTAATGCTTTGGGGAAATTATCTTTAACAATATGAAGTTTCATATCAATTATCTTTAGGACATTTATTTCTTTATTTATCTTTTGATTGATTGATCTAACTAGCAAACATATAATATCTTTCAAACTATGGTATATTGGTGAGAATGGGAAAATTGCCTTAAAAAAGAAGAATAAGAAAGAAAGAGTGGGAAATAATGATTTGGTTTTGTTTGGTTTTTAAAAAAAAAACATTGTTATCAAACACTCATCAACTTTTTAATTTTATTAAGAAAATCCTTAAAATAACTATAAAATTAATTCATTATTTCATTGAGAAATTAAAAATAATTACCAATTTATTTTTTAGCTGAATACTTATCAAATATATATGGTTTTTATTTTTTAGAAAAGAAATCATAGAATAGAAAATATAAAATTAAAAGTTAAAATTAAAGTGGTTATCTGCAATGAAAGTTTCCAATCGTCAACTTTCTTTTTTTTATTTATTTGAAACAAATTTCTATTATTTTATTTTGGGATAATATTTGACCATAGAAAGTGGCACTTATGTTGCAATGAGACTTAATAGTGAAGAATGTGAATCTAAAAGCTGCATTGAGATTTTCAATGAAAGTTGTATAATGTTAATAATCTCTTTAAACATATTATATAAAATTCAATAGATGTCATCGATAGAAATTGACAGCTAAGAATGTGTGAAATTTCCAATTTAGATTATTACATACATAACCTTAAATTTCCAATTTATTTTGTCATTCTATTTCACAATTATGCTGCGATATTGACTAAATGCACATAAAAACAAAGATTAAATGGTAATGGGTAACACTTTTATTGTTACAATTTCACTCGAGTTTTTAAATGGAAAACTATAATATTTACTCTTAAAATATTTTCTTTTTAGAGTTTTGATGTTGATTAGTTTTGTTAAAATGATAATGTAAAGAATATGGATTTAATTGCAATAATCTTATAGCTCGAGTGTCGAGCCGAAATGAGCATGGTTAACTGGCACAAATAAAGAGATACTGGGTTTTGATTCTAATATTTGAAGAGTGCCTTAACATCAACGAGTCAATTGTTAAGATTGATTATTAAAGTTCGGCGTTAAATATAAATACCATATAAAAAGGGAATTGAAAAAAACTACTTTTCTTAGTTTCTCAAAATTGACATATTTTTTAAAAACAAAATGAAAAATGGGAACATTATCAGACGAACCCATAATTTTATTTATTTATTTTTTTGTGTAAAACTTTAAAAGTAAGAAGTCTATCGGCAATAAGCTTCTCTCACTAATAGTTCGTGATATCACTAGTAGACTGAGTCTATTATAGTTTATAAGTCTATCACTGATAGACTATTTGAATTAGCAATAAAAGTCCATAAATTATACTTCTTTATCAACTAATGTATAATAATATATTAGTAAATATTTGTTTGGTAATCTTCTCTCTTAAGTAAACAAACATCGGTATACAAGAGTTAGCTGGGATGATTGTAATTAAAATGTAATTAGATACTAAGATCAAAATAAAAGTCTACTACTTACAGTGACCACTTACTATCACTAGTGAATCTAAATGTTATAGAATAATTAACTGAAATCTCATGTAAAATGTTAAAATATAAAATCTAATTTTGATAATTCTAATTGTTTAAAATTAATGATATTAGTGATATAACCTAGACAGATATTAGTGATATCCATAAAATTGGTGATATCAATAATATATGTAATATATTTATTTAAGTGATATAACTTAGGGTCGTTTTCAAATATAGCAAAATGAGTCACCTTATTTACAAATATAACAAACGATAAATATTTACCAGTGATAAACTGTAATAGAATGTTATCATCTATAACAGTCTATTATCATTTTGTTATATTCGTAAATATTTTCACCAATTTTTTATCATTTAAAATAATTAACATATAAAATTTATGTAGATATTGATGATATAATTGATAGGGGTGATGTGAGTCAGTGCGATTGGCAACCCAAGTTGAGTTGAGTTGGTGATATGACTCACCACCCACTCCGTGCGTTTTCGAACTCCCTCGTTTACTATCCTCTCACACATTTACTTCGTTTCTCTCGCTCATTCACGTGTTTGTTCACGTTACTCTTCTTTTGATCTCTCTCATCTTCTCTGGTTCGTTCTCTTTCATCTCCTCTGGTTTTTTTCCCTTAAATTTCATCATCTCGCTCACTCGTGTGGGTTGTTATTTACGTGTTTTGTTGTGGAATCCCTCTTTTATCTTATTTGTCTATTTGTCAAAGATTATGTTAACGTATCTTTATAAATATATGTACTAGATACGTGGTTGTTTTTGTAGATCTGACTAGGTTTCTTCTTCCACTTTTATTTTTATGTTTAAATCTACACTTTTTTTTTCGTTCAGAAGGGTTTGGATCTGTGTTTGCCCATGGTTTTCGGAGTTTTTTTTTTTTGTTTATTCACTGATATAGGTTTGATTTCATGGGTAGCGTTTGGTCCCCTAGGTTGAGTTTATCTGCATGTTAGATCCCTCGTGAGTTTTTATTTTTCCCTAGAAAATATGAGTTGGATTGAAAATGACAAAAAGCCTTTGATCAAACCAGAAAGAGGCAAAGAAGAATGGGGAGGAAAAGGAAGTAGAGTAAATGGAAGATGAAACAAGAGAGAAATAAAACAGTGAATCAGTGGCTGGCCACAGGAAGAGCTGGTTCAAAGGGCCAAAATAATAAGATTATGAATCAATGTTGAGGATTATAGTGAGAGAAACTGATGAAGAACAATGATTAAGGATGAAGAAGAGGGATTGGATTTGGAGGATCTGTTCAATGGTTGAAGAGAGAGAGAGAAATGTTGGGTGTGGTGAGGAAGAAGAACGTGGACTGTGGATTAGTAGATAGACATGAAAATTAAAAGTATTTATGATACTTAAAAAATTTAAAATAAAAAGTAATCTGGAAAATTCGAAAATTGAAAATTGAATTCTTTTTAGATGGTTAAAACTTCGAGAAAAATATTTATGTTATGCAATTGAGTATTCAAAAAATTGAATTCGAAATCTTCAATTTATATTTACTTTATAGGAGTTAAAAAAATGTGTGTATGTTTGGAATTTAAAAAAAAAAAAAA
Source organism: Citrullus colocynthis (assembly GCA_031780015.1). Lineage (NCBI taxonomy): Eukaryota > Viridiplantae > Streptophyta > Magnoliopsida > Cucurbitales > Cucurbitaceae > Citrullus > Citrullus colocynthis. The sequence goes on along the minus strand of QLSR01000005.1, from coordinate 6,696,590 downwards.
AAAAAAAAAAACCTATTAGATCTGCAAACAAGCTAATGTTTTTCTTCTTTATGCAACTACTCTAGAAAATATCAATCCATTAACTTCGATATCAGTTTCATCAACAGGCCCAAAACCTAAAGGCAGACCCAAGATTCAACTCGGATTCAATCCAAGCTCGACTTAAAATCAACGTTTAATTGGTCTAGTCCAACCCAGCCTATTTGTTCATTGGATCGGACATGGATCCTTAATTTTATAATCCCGTTGGGACATATTTTGAATTGACTTATCGGATCACAAATGGACTTATCATTTAACCAACTCAAATATATATGCTTAACTATAGTTTTTCATATATTATTTTTTATATATTAAAAATTAATTTTTAAAAAATTATTTTCATATATTATATTTTATATAATAAAAACTAACTTTTAAAAAATTAGTTTTTGAATATATTTAGATTTACATAGCATTTAGCTAACGTAATTTTTTTTAAAGTATTAGAGTAATAAAACTTTCTAAGACAATTAAACACTAAATAAAACTTTATAATACAAACATTAATAAAAATATAAAATAAATTTAATAAAAATATAATTTCAACAAAATTAATAATATTTTATTTTAAAAATCTAAAATATATCTATATATTTTAAATAATTAATATTTAATGGGTTAATTTATTAGGCCAATTCAAGCTCGACTCAGACCTTGATTTTAATAGCCAAGCCCAATCATTGACTTGGGATATGTAAGATTAAGTTGACTCAATCCAAGCCCAAACAATGTTTTAGACCATTGCACTTGGGTCTGAGTCGAGCTTGGATCGGCCGGTCCACTAGCGAAAGTGACTTCGATATAAATTGTGTAAATACTATTCACAAAGACAAATGTTTTCAAAATAATAATAATAATAATAATAATAATAATAATAAAGAAGAAGAATAGCTTAATTTGGAAGTAAAAAAAAATTTAATCATTAGTTAAATTATTTTTATAACTTTTTAAGAACAATTTGCAAAAAAATCACTTATGTATAATATTAATTGTAATTACTCAATCAAACTTTTAATCGTAAAAATTGAGCCCTTAAATTTATACAAATGTTAAAATTGGACATTCTCGGTAGAAATCGTACTACATTGTAGCTTTAAGCTTATACAATCACTACAATTTTTTATAAGCTTAAGACTCTAATTTTAACATTTTCAATTTTTACAAATGAAAATTTTGAGGGTGTATGAAAAATGTTTCATACTACCTTCTTGCCACCATAATAATATTTAAGAATTAAATGGAGTATATGAAATAAATAAATAATAAATTAATAAATCATTTAATAATTGTAGAATATCGTTCAAAAGAAATTGGTAATATGATTAATCATAAGTCGAATGACAAATATAATTCAATAGTTTTTTATCGCATCTACTTAAAATTAGAAATTCGTTATAATTTACTTTTTATTGTTACTACTTAACTCCAACAGTAAAATACATATAACAATATTCATAAGTTTTATTTCAATTATGAAATACAAGTCAACAATAAATAATAAATGTAACAAGCCAGAGCACAATTCTTTCTTTAACCATTTTCATAAACGTGGCCTAAAATCATAGTAGTTTTTACCATTTATTCAAAATTTTATTTATATTAGGAATATAAAATATTGATATTGATATGAACGACATTTAATCCTTGGTCTCAATCAGAAAGATTAAAGCTGTTCATCGATCAGAGCTGACATTGTCAAATTCAGAGAGCAAATCGGAAATCCAGCTGTTGATTGAAGCAGAGCAACCTGAAGCCGTTGACGCGAGAGAAGAGGAAGCTTCCTTTTCCCTTGCGCATTCATCTTCTTCAGGTCTCAAATCTCTTCACATTTCTAACTCTCTCTTGTTCCTCCTATAATATTCAACTTCTAATGGCCATATTGAATGTTTCTTCATTTCCCTTGATCCTCGTTTTGCTCTTCTCAATTTCTCTGAATTTGCTTATTAGTTCTGCAGCAATGTCCGGCCAATCCACGGCGGTACATGTCGTTTACACCGAGAGGCCTCACAATGAAGAACCTGAGGCCTATCACATCCGAACCCTAGCTTCTGTTCTTGGCAGGTCCGTCTTCTCTTCTACCTCTTGTTTGTATCCTGTGGCTGGTAAACGGTGGAGATTAGCGATGAATTTAGGTTTAATTTATTGATTTGCAGTGAAGAAGCTGCTAGGGAGGCTCTTGTGTATAGTTATAAAAATGCTGCTAGTGGTTTTTCTGCTCGGCTTACGCCCGATCAGGTTGCGGAGATTACCAGTGAGTCCCGCTCTTATCACCGTCCGATTAATTGATCATGCTGTGATATCTTGTTTATTTGGTGGACCTGATGCATTTGAGTTAGGGTTATAAAAATTTGGTTTCTCGTTCTATCACTCTAATCTAATGGAAGGTCATGATTCATGAGGAATAGCTGATGATATGTTGAGCTTATTGTGATCTGTACTTTTCTAGTTATGTTAGGATTTAGTTTGTGCTTTTCCTATCGTCTTGAGCCGTCTGTTACTTGTTCTTGCACTCTCAAGCTTGATTCTTGAAGTTGATTCAGGATTTTGATTGTCCTTTATGCGTTCATATGTTTGCAGTCCTACTTGATTACTGTTTGATCTTACAATCTCAAGCTTGCTGTGTCAAGTCTTTGGTTATGTCTTTGTTTTTTTCCTTTGTTCTTTTGCTATTGTTTATTTATTTCTTGGATGACTGTTATATTGCATTATGTTCATAGTCCATTTCAGATGCCTTGTCCACCCCAAGACTAGCTCCGAGAGATAATTTGAGTTTTAAAACTATTTTTTCTACCTAGGGGCTTGAACCAAAGGCCATAATGGCATCTTAGAACATCGCAAGCCCTTACCACGCAGGAATCTCTTGAGGTTTATTTTAATGCCTTTCGGATGAAGGATAGGAGAATTAAATGCTAATATATATTATTTATTTATTTTTGTTTTGACACGGTTTAATAGGAGAATATGCCCCATGAGTGATACTTTTAACGTCGTGGATACCCATCATGATTGGAACTTACCCCAAATTTTAAATGAAATCTTCAGGTGAGCGGAATAACATAGTATTTAGAGGGTTGGAGAGATATTATAGTGATGTTTGGTCTCTTGTTAGGTTTCGTATTTCCTTATGAACTTCAATTTCAAGGACCTTTTGTATTATTTAGTAGGCACTATCTTGTACAGTTGTCATCCCTTCCTCTACTTGGGTTTCCTACCTTTGTGGGCTTGGTTTTTTGTATTCCCTTATATTCTTTCATTTTTTCTCAATGAAAGTTGTTTTCATAGAAAAAGGGAAAATCTTTAGTCATACATCTGATTAGATACCTCAAAAATTTCCATTTGCTCTAATGTCAACAACTCCTTGGCTTTGCCTTTTGTTTTGTGTTTTTAAGTTGAAGAACGAGTGAGGGTGGGTATTTGAACATCTGGTTTCTTGACTGAGGGAAGTGCTTTAACTAGTTCTAATTGGACTATGCTCATGTTGGCCATTGTGACTTTGTCTTGGTTTTTAGATTTAAGTTTCGAATTTCTTGTTCTTTCGACTTCATCAAATCATTTTTAATCTATAAACTAAACACCATAATGCTATGAATTTTAGATTTTGGTATTATAGTTCAAATCTAGTATATAAGTCAATCACGTCATGCTGCAATGTTTTGTTTTGGTCCCTACACCTAGTAAATCTCAATAGCATCAATATTTCTCAAGAGCGTCAATAGTGTGTGTGTGTTTACATTGATCTTAGAATGTGATTAAATCCTCAGAATTACTATAAGATGGTGTTTCTTATGGAGCTTTCTTTCTTATTTTGGGACTTCGGTAGAGCGACCAGGAGTTTTACAGGTTGTCCAAAGCGGTAATAATAAGCTGCATTCTGGAGGAGGAGGAGCAGCAAGGCTTCACTAGAAGAAGATCAATTTCTCTCCCTGGAAATATCGGTTCGTTGCCTAAATAAAATGCCTTTTGTGTATATTGGCATTATACTGTATAATCATACACGCACACATATATCTATTTACTATAATACGTCTGCTTGTGCCTTTTAGCAATTGACAATGAAGCGAATGTTTTTCCTTGTCCTTTGTTTAATATTTTCTATACCCTTGAACTTGTTGAAATAACATATTTTAGGCTAAACTATAAAAAATATTCATGAGTTTTGTACTTTGTTTCAAAATTACTCTTAAACTTTTAAAAGTTTCATTGATACCCTTTGTTGAGGGTTATCCTAGACAAAGCCCAAATTCCATGGGTGAGCCCAAGCTCAGGAAAATAGAAACCTGCATAGGGGTCCATGCCTCCCAAAAGGGAAATTTAACTCTTTGGATTTGTGGGTTGACTAGTCGAGCTCGTGAAGTTTCACCAAAGGTGAAATAACCGAGTTGAGCTTGCCACTAACACTTTGTAATCTCAAGGGTCATACCTACTTTGATAATGTTGACTTTACACGTAACCCTAAGTGAGTGTTAGAGGGAGGACCTTATAAATAGCCTCATTTTGATAGCCTTAGGGTGGAAGAAGTTAGTAACTCCAAGTGGAAAACCCTAAACGAGTGTTGGAGGGAGGGCCTTACAAATAACCTCATTTTGATGACCTTAAGGTGGAAGACGCTAGTAACTCCAGGTGAAGAACTCTAACTCTCTCTATACTTAGTTGAGCTAAATACTTTACTTAGGCATCAAAGTGTACTTGGCACCACATTGGTGCGAGTACTCTCATGTAGGTTAGCTCACAACTACAGTGACAATTACATTTATAGTTATATTTGTGGTGAAGGTGGAAATAATAGTGACACTTATGGACCAAAAGACTGAGCCAAAGTAGTGCTGCCTGCATGCGAGTTTCTTGCACCAACACCCTTAAACTTTAGAAGAAAAAAGAAAGGTTAAAAAGTGTGCTTACTGTTGGTATATAGACGAAAACTGTTAGTATCTTGTTTAAAAAATACTCATGAACTTTCAAAAGTTGTATTAATATACTTAATTTAAAAAAAAAAAGAAAAAGTCCAAAAGACCCTTGCCATTAGTACACTACAAAAAAATATAGAGTTCTCCTTTTGCCAAAAAAGCGTCTAGAAAAGTCAAAAGCTGGTTGACAAAGGTTCTCCCAATGGACAAAAGTCGTCAGGTGGTTTGTTGTCAATTCCTTGCCGAGGATACATGTGGCATCACCTAAGGGCATATGCTTCTTCAATAGACATATTCGCAACCAAAATTAGCCGTGTTACATTCAGTGGTAGATTTATTATGGCCCAGGGGCTTCCTCAACTTTATATATATAAGTAACAAAAGATTAGCTTGGCTTGGCGGTATTTGAAAAAAAAAAAAAAAGAAAAAGTCCAAAAGACCCTTGCTATTAGTACACTACAAAAAATATAGAGTTCTCCTTTTGCCAAAAAAGCGTCTAGAAAAGTCAAAAGCTAGTTGACAAAGGTTCTCCCAATGGACAAAAGTCGTCAGGTGGTTTGTTGTCAATTCCTTGCCGAGGATACATGGGGCATCACCTAAGGGCATATGCTTCTTCTATAGACATATTCGCAACCAAAATTAGCCGTTTTACATTCAGTGATAGATATATTATGGCCCAGGGGCTTCCTCAACTTTATATATATAAGTAACAAAAGATTAGCTTGGCTTGGCGGTATTTGAAAAAAAAAAAAAAAAAACACTTATTAAACCAATTAAGGCTCACAAATACAGTTTTTTGTGAGCAAGGTTCTATTTTTTTTCTTTTTTTTCTTTTTAAGTTTGCTATTTTATTTTTACACATTTAGTTTTCATGTTTCAATTATTTTTAGTTTATACATTTAGTTTTCATGTTTCAATTACTTCTAGTGTATACATTTAGGGTGTATTTGGCATACCTTTTCAAGTGTTTAATTTTAAAAATAAATCATCTTGAAAGGAATACAGGTATTTAACAACTACTCAAAATAGATTTTAAAAGTTAAATGTTTTTTTTTATATATATAAATCAAAAGTGTTTACCACAAAATGAATTTTTGAAAACATTTTGTTTTTTAAGTTAATCCAAACGGGCATAGAGTTTTCATATTTAAAGTTACTTTTAGTTTATGCCTTTAGTTTTTATGTTTTAATTAATTTTGTACATTTAGTTTAGAAAAAATATTATGAATAGAAAATATCAAACTATTTACAAATATAACAAAATTTTATTTTCTATTTATGATAAACTGCGATAGACATCTATTTGCGTCTATCGGGATATTATTGCAGTGAAAATTTTGCTATATTTGTAATTATTTTCAACAATTTTTCTATTTTTGAAAACATCCATTTAGTTTAAGTCATTCTTATTTTATGTTTTAGTTTCTTTGTATATACATGCATACATGAAATAATGGAGGGACCTTAAACTTTGCTTGTTTGGTTGTCTAAGCTATGCTGTGGAGGCAAGAATCAATGAGTTTTGTAATTATTAGAAACAATACCTATTTTTTTTTTGAGAATTCCTCACTTATAATTTATTTTTAAAGCCACTCAACAAAATTTCTAGATCCGCAACTACCATTGCAAATGAATGTAAAGATGCATTTGAGTCAATTGCATCCGTCCTTTCCCATAAATATATAAAAAAACAACTCTAATTTCCTAAATTGTTTCGGAACTGCTTTTCTCGATTTATTATTTATGAAATTGCATTATTAATATCCTACTTAATCCCTTAGAATTTAAAATTTTATTGAACTTTTAATCATTGCAAGTGCTTCCTCTAAAATGATTAGTAATAACCAAGAGGTTAAGAGGTCATCATTATTGAGCCAAGTGATGTAGTCTGGTTCGGGAGTAGTTTCACCTTCGTTGTTGATCATTTTTACTTTACGGGTTTGATCATTGGCTTTCAAACGATGTTGATCTACTCAAAGGCTTCTCATCGAAAGTATCACTTGTGATTTTTTTTTTTTTTTTTTGTCAGATTATTTTGAATAGTACAATAGGTGTGGGAGGATTCGAATCACAAACCTATTGGTCATTAATTCATCCATATATCAATTGAGTTATGTTTCCTTTGATTATCACTTTAATGAGTAATTCGTGGAACATAGCTTCTAACAATATTAAACTTCTTTAGTCATGAGTTTTGTAAGCTGTGATTGGCAATGGAATTTTGAGTTGGATTTTAAACTTTGTGTAGGCTCTAATACCATTTAAACTTGGATGGGATTCTTGGTACATTAGACTTAAGAGAAAAGAATCACAATTGATTGCATTCACAAGAAGAATTCATCCTCCATTTAACAGCTACTCGAAGGTCAAGAATTGCATAAGAATAATAAGATAATTGTTATGATATTTATTGAGTATCAAACAAGAGAAACCAGCCATATCTAGGCATTTTACAGGACAACGTGTAACAAAAAAGTAAAAGGAAAATCCTGAAAAATAAACCAACACAAATATTGATAAATGACATTCTATCATCCCCCCACAAGTGAAGTCGGACGAACATGGACTGTGGGCTTGGTTTGTAGACATTGAAAACGAGCCGTGGATGGGTATTTAGTCATAACACTGGTCAATCGATCCTTGGAAGGGAGGAATCAAACAAGTTTTCTCATTGCTTTTGATTTAGTGACATCCATCTCAACGTGCTTTGAGTGGTTGTGAAGAACGAGTTTGCAACTAAGTTATGTGGCAACAAGGGAGCTGATGGAGAAGGAACAATCACCCTGGACAAAATAGATTAGATCTAATTCTAAGATTTGAAAGAATGTTTCGAAGCAAAGAAATACTAATTTTATTGACTTGGCATGCTAAAAAAAGAGAAACCAATGATTTATTACAATTTATAGTCAAAATTTGGTTTAGAAGGTAGAAACCTTTGTCTTGCTCTTTTTACTGAAAGGATCAATCCACACAGACATCTTAGCAGTAGATATATAGTTGTTGGCTAGATATGTTGGTCATTGTGTATTCTTCTAAACATCTTCCAACGACACCTTTAAACTCTTAACTAAGCATGTTACAGACTACGTAAAAGAGGATGATATGATCACATCAATTTGAGTGAGCATATCTTTAGAAAGGAAAATTTTATTAATTTATATCGTGACAACTTGATGCAATACTACGGGATGATTGGAATTAGTTACATGTGTACACTCACATACATTGAGTAAGTATATAACATTTATTACTCAGCTCGATTCACAAACTATATATATATTCATGTTTTAATAATAAATTTTGTTTTCTCTTTTGGTATCTTTGGTATAGCTAAGTAAAAGCAATTTATATTGATTTACCTATTTTTAGTTTGTATTCAATGCCTAATAATTTTAATGTTGCTTATTACAATTATCTTTGGATATTGATTGTTATTAGAGGTGATAGTCGGTTCAATTTCGTCGGTTTTGGGGCCAACCAAGAACTAAAGCAACCAATCGGTTTTATAAAGAAGGAATCCAAACCAATGTCCAAGAAAGAACAAAACCAATTGATGGTTTTATTTGGATCGGTTTATTATCGGTTTTTGACATTTTTTTTTTCCAATTGTTCTTATTTTTATTTCCACTTTGTTTTGAATCGGTCTTTTTTGCTAATTTTAAACCAAACCAATCTATTTCTTTTTTTATAAATTGAAAATTTTGATATTTTTATTTTTTCTTTGTCACTTTTCTAAATAAAAAAACATACACGCTCCATAATAATTGGTCTTTTATCTAAACATCAAATATATATGCACTATAATAATTAAAATACTAAAAAAAATATATAATGAAGAATTTGTTTTCAAGGGTACATATATCATTGGTTCGGTTCGGTTTTCAACAAATACAAACCAATATGTTCAATTTCATTCTATAAAACCAAATCAAACTATTTGATCGATTTGGATTTTCAGTTTTTCGTTTTTTATTGCCCTCCTAATTGTTATCGATGTTCGAGAAGATTTGTTTATATTTTGGACTCTTTGCAAGGTATGGTTGAAGAAGAATTTTAGGTGTATATTTATTTATTTATTTTTGTTAATTCAAGTTTATGTTCTAATGTTTCAGATTATTTAGAGGATTCAAAACTTGACAAGCTAAACATGCTCTCGGACATTGTCACTCAAATCCACCATGGAAACCTGTAAAAATAAATTTATATTTTAACAAAATCTCACCGGAATATAATAATAATTTGTTTTCAATTTCTTTACATGAAGTACCATCAAGTGGATTTTCTAGGGTGCAGTCCTATGTTAAAAAATATATGCATGAAATAGTGCATCACTCTAGTGTTCTCATAAGTAGTCTCGTATATGTATTAATTATGTCTATGTGCGTTGCAATTTAATAAATAATCTAAATATATGTTATGTTCATCCTTCTTTTTCTTTGTAGTTCAATACAAACAGTACATATAAACAAGAAGAAATTGATGAGCTTTGAATAGAATGGACAAATTTTGTTGAAAAATTTGTGTAAGGATAAACTTATGGTCTATTGTTTCTGGATAGTTGGTGTAAATTCTTAAAATTTTCTTTTATCTTAATAGAATGCAGGTACTAGCTTATAACTATATTAGAAGTGACGTTGGATGCTGTAGTTTAATTTGTGGAAGCATGAGTGGCTGTCCATATTATAGAAGTGTTTGATGTTCTTGATTGTGGGTTTTGGATGGGCCAGTGGTCTCATTTGTCATATCAAAGTATTGGATGATGTTTTTGAATGTAGTTTTATGGAAGTGTGTGTTATTGCATTTTAGGTTACTTTGTATTTATTTTTATGGCAATGTATTGTTATTTGATACATTGTTGTGTATTGTTATATTTTAGGTTAAGTTTGTGCGTATATATACGTGGAAGACAAATATTGTTAGTTTACTACCATTACAAGAATTTTTGTCTCTGCCGACACTTTTTTACCAACGCAACAAAAAACGTCAGCAGAACTAGTTTCTGCCAACATAAATATATGCGTAAGCAAAAAGTAGTGTGGTATTAGTGAAAATCATTAAAGTTGGTTTTTTTCCACGATTAATTTAGTTTCTCCCAACACAAGGAGTGTGGGCATAAATTTTTAATTTCTGCCCACGCAAGGAATGTGGCCAAAAATATTTTAAATCTTACTTATTTTTTTCCCACACACATTTTTACTCACAAAATCATTTCCCCCCTTTTTTTACTTTTCCTCCTCTCACTTTCCCTCTTTTTTTCTTTTTCATTTTACTTTTATTTTTAGGTCATACGCATTACAACCAACACTTTTTTTTTTTTTTTTAAAAAGTTTTTTTTTTTTTACTCTTTTCCAATCCTTTTTTTTTTTTTTTCCTTTTTCTTTTTTTTTTAGGTCATACGCATTACAACCAACACCTTTTTTTTTTTTTTTCCTTTTCCTCCTCTCCCTTTCCCTCTTTTTTTCTTTTTCATTTTACTTTTATTTTTAGGTCATACGCATTACAACCAACACCTTTTTTTTTTTTTTTCCTTTTCCTCCTCTCCCTTTCCCTCTTTTTTTCTTTTTCATTTTACTTTTATTTTTAGGTCATACGCATTACAACCAACACCTTTTTTTTTTTTTTTTAATACTTTTACTAAAATGTGATGACAAATATCTATAGACACCAAAAGAGATATTAATGACAAACATTAATTTTAGTATGACAATTTAAAAATTATTTAGATCGGATATTTTGAAAAATTAAATGTTAAAAATGTACGTTCTAAATTTGGATGAGACACCTTTCATGTCGAAAAACATATTGATGTATGTCTTTAATGTCGACCAACACCCATCATTGAATATTGATTGACATTGTTCATGTTAATGACGATTAACTTTCATGTCATACAAACTTTTTTAATGTTCTTCATTGATCGACTTTGAAGAATGTGTAATTAAAGGTGTTAAATGTCAGTCACCTTTAATGTCAGTTTGTGCTTGACATTAAGGTGATCAACATTAAACACTTTTGTTCTTCAATGTCAGTTGCCCGTTTGTCATTTTACCACTTTGATTGACATTAAAGGATTAGATGATGGCAACCCGGTGCAACTGGGATGAGGCAACCTGATATAAGATGACTAGGATGAGGTGAGCTACAAAAGAAAAAAGGTTGTGCACAAATTTGGTGCATGCCATAAACACTCCAATGCTTAAATGAGTTCATAGTGTAAAGAGATAACAAGCCTTTTAGGGATGAAAATGAATTTACTTTATGTGAAGTGATGTATTTATAAAGAGTAACCATAGAGTTCCCTAATCTCTTTTCAAATTTGATAAAAAGAAGACATAATCAAGCCAACAAGAATAAGAATGAATCAGGGGCTTGCAAAGAGTAGATTGTGTGTCTCGCCTCGACCTCATAGGCTAAGGTTGAGGTGGGCAATTGAGTCAACGACCCAATTGCCTCCTTCTACTAATTTGATTGGACTCCTATTTGGGCTTTTTAGGCCCATCTTTTACCTATTCCAATGTTAGACAGAATCATAGTCTTCGTGCTTAGTTTTACCTCTTTCATCAATTTCTTTTTTGGATTTATTTTTTTGGGTCCAAAATTACCTATAACAATTACCAACATGATTGAATTGAACCATCATACATCAATAACAACATACTACTAGGAAATTAATATTTTGAGTCTTTACAAATGAATAAAAATTCAAATTTAAGTTCCCAAATAAAAACAAGGGCATGAGCACGCATCAATGGATAAATTTGATATATCAATGAAGCAATTTATTATATCAATTGTGTGCACGCGTGTGTGTATATATATATATATGTGGGTGTCCGAGCCAACTTATGCGTACTTTGACTAATCTCACCGGACAATTCTCCTGATCCTACAACATTTGGTTGTCATGTAGAATATTAAGTCCTTTATTTACCACTATATACTTTATATTTTGTATATCAATGATTGTTATATAAAATATAATATATAATGGATCCCTATTGATATACTAATGAGAATAAAATTAGAAAGAAAAAAAAAACAGAAATGGTAATTAATTTTTTTACTATACTTGCAAATTTCAAAAAAAGCATTGCTAGTTACAACATAAATAATGTATTTTTCTATTATTGGAACCACTTAAAAGAAATATGAAATAATCCTTTTTTTTATTTTTTATTTTTTAACAGTCTATTTTCAAACTTTCTATCTTTAGATAACCCACAAACCCTCCCTAAATTATGCTAACAAACAACTCATGAAATTACTTAAAATTACTTGAGAAAACAAGAATCCAGAAAATCCTTTCTGTTCTTAAAAACCAATTAGTGGAAAACCCTTCTATATAATTCATCTCCATATTTGTTTGGAAAAGGAAAAAAAAAAAAAAAATCAACAACAGCAGCAAAAGTACTACTTCTTGATTTTTGTTGAAAATTGTGACTTTCTCTATTCCTATATCATTGAAATTGAAAGCATGGCAAATACAAAGATTTCTTCATTTACCTTGTCTCTTGTTTTATTGTTCATAATTTCTCTGAATTCGCTTCTTACCTCGGCTATAATGTCCGACAAATTCGCCTCCAACATTGATGAACCATCGTCATTGCGTCTCGTTTACACCATCGAGAGGCCTAGCAATGAGGAACCTGAGGCATTTTACATCCAAATCCTAACTCCTGTTCTCGGCAGGTATGATTTTCTTAAGAAATTATTCAAAGAGACCATCGTAATGTGTCTAAATGAAAATTTATTCAATGTGGCCTTGGCTGTTTTGTATACAGTTGGATTCTAAAATTTGCATGCTCCTAATAACCACGAGATACAAATTTGATATGCTTTTACTCTTTCTCTCTCTCATACATCAAAACAATTCAAGGTGCTCTATTCCAATTAGTTCTTGTTGCTCGCCGTGGTTAATTGTTAGGAGCATCTACATTGAGACGACCTGATCATTGAATAATTTTTCGAATTCTAAATACTCCTTTTGTGTGAAATGAGGATAATTTAGGGTGAATATTTTTTTTTAAATATATTTTTTTATTATTATTTTTTGTCATTTTGTTACTTTGTTGTAGTGAAGAAGCTGCTAAAAGAGCTCTTGTGTATACTTTCAAGAATTCTATGACTGGCTTTGCAGCTAACCTGACTCCTGATCAAGTCAATCAAATTTTGGGTAACTATCCCTATTATTATTATTATTATTATTATTATTATTATATATTCTCTCATATTTTATATTTTGGGACTTTGGCAGCACAACCAGGAGTTCTACATGTTGCACAACGTGTTAATTATGATTTAACAGGAGGAAAAAAGAACAATAATGTGTAGAAGAACTTCAAATTCTCTCTTCAAATATGAGTTTGTTGGTTGAATGTACTGGTTAAATTGTAAATTTTGTCTCTATGATTTAGAAAAAGTTAGAATTTAGTTTTATGGTTTATAATTAGAATTTAGTTCCTACGGTTTGATGAAACTCTCACAAATAGTTCTTACGTTCGGAATTATGAGAATTTTCTCAAACTATAGAGATTATTTATGAGGTTTTATCGAACTATGAAAACTAATTCTAACTTTTAAAACTATAGAGACTAAATTTTGACTTTCTCCAAACCATAAAGACCAAATTTGCAATTTAACCTAAAAATATTTGGTGTTAAACCTTCCGCCTAAAAAGTTTATATATGTGTGTTTGTTAATTTTCAATTACAATTGATGTAAAAAGTTTATATGTGTGTGTGTTAATTTTCAATTACAATTGATGTAAGAATTGTTCGACAATGAGTGGTTTGGTTCATCGATATTTCGCAAAAATAGGGTTACTTAATTCATAGCTCAATCAACAGAAAAGTAGATTAGACTCGGCCTATTGTTACTTAATATATGGCAGATTAAATCTTAAACTAAGTAAATAATTGTGATGAAAATATTTACTCATTAGGATAATTAAGCACAAGGGTTGATTAGGATAATTAATCAAATTAGCCAAGTTCAATTTTGTCGAGTCAGTCCCTCAAGGTTCATTAGGTGCAATATGATGAACATGGAAAAACCTTAGATTTGACCCTAACCATATCTCGGCCTATTGTTACTCAAATTAAACATAGGTTCAATGACAATAACAAATATTCAACCTATGCATAGCTAAGATGAACAAACATGCTAATTAAAATGTCAACTTAATCAATCAAGCATGCTCATGGATCAAAACAAGGGGAAAAAGTAGTAAATTAGAGAAACTCATACCATTACATTCAAAATTTCACAAAAACCATAAGGACCCGTTTGTATCGAAATATTGTTTTATAGGTATGAAAACTAAATATTTTGGATTTTAAATATTTAGAATAATTGATGTATGAGTTTGAATATGTAGGATAATTAATGGATGGAAGTTAAATATTTGTGTTTGATTTATCAAATTTGTATATAGAAACAAAATTAATTACTTAATCAATAAAAGTGAATATTTTTATATTAAACAAACATAATTTAATTATTACAATTATAAATATTGCAGAATGTTACTGTTTATCACTAATAGATAGTGATAGATATTGATAGACTAGTATTATTTATTACTATCTATGAATGATAGATGGTAACATTTTGCTACATTTGACAATATTTTTAGCAATTTTGCCATTTAAAATGACTACCCTATATTTTAAAATTTTAAAGCATATTAGGTTAAACAAATAATTTAACCTAAATTTTAAATTGAGAATAAAGACGACAATGAAATATTTTACAACATAATTTTAAAAAAGAATAGAGACCCACTTAAAAGTAAAGTTAAAGTACAAAGACTAAATAACAATCTAATATACGAAAATAAAAAGACTAAATTATAGATGATTTAGTCTGTAAACATTAATAATCATATACATTAATCTTTAAACTCGAAAGTTTGAATAAGAACATTAAACTTAAATTGAGAATCTTTGCTATCAATAGTAATATAATAAATTAATTGACAACATGACATGTTTAATTAGACAAATATTAGTCGATTTGATACAATAACATACTAAGAGGAGCATAACTTAAACTAGTTAAAATATATATCTTTGACTAAGAAGTCGGAGATTCAAGCCACATGCCCCACAAATTGTTCCCTATATTATTCATGGATTCACTTTATCATTATTGTTTCCCATGTCGTGCCAAATAAGTCCTTGCTTGTCTAACAAACATTGCATGTAATATTTAGTAACAAAGTTTAGAACAAGCATTAATATCATCCAATTGAATTTTTTTCCCCTCCAAATTTTAAGAATTAAATAGGATTTTTTCTTAGTACAACAACGAAGATATTGAATTTGATTTGAATTTTTGATTTTTTGGTCAATCCTGGTCGAGGATATTATGTCTTAACTAATTAAGGGTTGCTCAAGTTAGCTAATATAAATATGCTCACAAGGTTAAATTTGCATTTGATTTTTTGATTCTATGCTTTCAACTTTTGCTCATTTTGTACTTTCAATTTTTTACATTTTTCTAATGTATTTACTTTTCAAATTAGATCATTACGGTTTTTTTTTAGCATAACAAGTATGGTGTATGAAATTTTAAGTATCTAATTTCATAAAAAGAGTATATGCGGTTACCATTGAGTTTTTTTTAGGTTTGGCAAACTATTATGATTTAAAAGGTTTAAAATGTGAATTTTAACGGAAATATCGAGATATTAATTTTATAATTTTTTTAAGTATTGATAATATTTTTGAAACAAAATTGTAAAAACAAAGAGTTAAGAAATGTTTAAAGTATTAAATAAACATTTTGTGTTTTTTTAGGTATACATTTTATGTTTTTTAAATAAGTTAAAATATATATTATATTATAAAAATAATAAGAAAATGCCCGGCTAGAACTTATGATAAAGTTGGTTTTGAACATTAAATGTGGGCTATGACGTTTTTCTGTGTTGTTCTTGTAGGAATCGAGCATTTAGATGGAATTTGAAAATTTGAAGTGATGATTAAGGAAAAAGGGCTTTAATTAGTGTGGTGAATTTGAGCCAAAGGCATGAAAAGAGAAAAAAAAAATGGGTTGAAGAAAGGTGTGGAAGAAGCGTTGCAACATTCAATATAGTGTTGCTTGACGCTCTAGACTTGAGAGTTGATAGAAGGACATCGTTGTAATGCTAGGGAGAGCGCTGCAAACAGTCCGAGGATGGAGTAGCCAATTTCTGGACACAAGCGACAACTTGAAGCTTTTAGAGGATTGGATGACCGAGGACATTAATGAAGGACGATTTTGAGCTTAAGGACGATAATCAAGAGCTCGACTTGTGTATTTCTTTTTCTTGTCTTACAATTCTATGGTTTTGGATACGTTGTACATTGTCCATGTCTGAACTGTAGCCATGAGTGGTTGTGTTCGTATTCCTAGGGTTCTGATGTTGTTGTGGTTGATAAACTGTTTTGATTGTTTCCCTGGATTAATTTATGCATCTTTCATTCTAGCGTATTTGTTCTCAATATGATTGAACTTTTGGCCATTATTTAGTTGATTCTTGTCTAGTTTATTGCTAGAGAGAGAAAGCATTCGTTTAGATCTAACTAGCTTGATTGTTGTTCAAATATGCACGAGAGTGATAGGTAAGCAATAAAGCTTGATAACAAAAAGTCTTAGTGCCATGCTTGGTTAATTGATTGCAAAAGACTAAGTTAATAACTAGGTGTGAGGAAAGGTTAGCTCAAGAGAGAATATTTGAACCTTAGGCTTTTAGATCTATGATTGACATGAAATCAATTTAAGAGTTAGACAATTGATTCAGTTAATTCATTAATGAAGTTAATGCCATAGGATGAGTCTCTATCTGGTCGTCATCTTGTTTGTCACCGTTTATTGCTTTCTTTAGTTTAGGTTTTTACTAAGAGTCAGTTCCCTAAATAAAATTAGAACAATCTCTACAATGGATAAAAGAATTAATAACAAGATCTCTGGAGGATGATACTCAATCTCGAATCGTCTTAACTATATTATAATTTGACGAGTGCACTTGCACATATCAATTCACAAGCGGTAGCGTTCTTTTGCTTATTTATTTATTTTTCTTTTTATGTTTTATGAATTTTTTTTACACTATAATAGAAATGTCGCTTTATCCATTAGGTTAATGATGAACTCATAAAAATGCGAAAAATATAGATGAAAACGGTAAATTTAATACCATAGATTTAACTATGATATTAAATTTGCGTCAACATATCAATATATTTTCACAGACATTTCCAAATTTTCATGATTTGACATCAACATGAGGAGTAAATCAATATTTTTATTATATCATAACAAAGTTCATAAAATATAAAAATAAGCGACAAAGTGTTATGAACGTGAATATAATATACATAACAAACCTTCAATAGGTTTAAAAAATGTAAAATGTTTGTGTTAATTTGAATAATTTATTTAGAATAACTTCTTTTTATATTTACATCAATCTTTCTTTTCGTGAATATCCACATTTTAGAACTTGGATTTATGGAATTAAAAATGATATCAAAAGATTCCAAAATATCCTATTGAAAATAAAATGCACCAAAAAAGAGAAAAAAAGGTAATGAAAGAACATATAAAAAATGATGAAGAAAAGAAGGGAGGGGCAAAGTGGGGTCCAAATTCCCAATTATTCTCAAACATAGGCTGACAGGAGGAGATGGATTTCCCCTCCACGACCCACTTGAACGAGAAACTCTTTTCGAATTCTACCCACCAAACTCAAACAAAAATCCCTTTCAATCCCATTTCTCCATTCTCCTTCCTCCATTGAAATTCCCCAGAAAAATGCGTTTTCAATCCCCTCTAGTTTCGACGATTCGATGCTTGTAGGACAATCCATGAAGTTACAAGCGACGATGGCGACCCAAATTTCCAATACCCAGAATCAATAAACTGGAGCAACAGAACCGTAGCTAACAAAACCATTCATTTTCTGTTTTGCAATCATCAGAAGCAAATTTTTCCATTTCTCATCTGGGTTTGATGGAGAAGCCGATCAAAGCATCGCAATCGTCTTCCACGAAGGTCGCCTCTTCGGTTTTGCCGTATCAGACCCCTAGGCTCAGAGACCATTACCTTCTCGGGAAGAAACTTGGGCAGGGCCAATTTGGAACAACGTACCTTTGCACTCATCGAGCCACAGGGGACCTTTACGCCTGCAAATCAATCCCCAAACGCAAGCTCTTGTGCAAAGAGGATTATGAGGATGTTTGGAGGGAGATACAGATCATGCACCATTTGTCTGAACATCCTAATGTTGTTCAGATCAAGGGGACTTATGAGGATTCAGTGTTTGTGCACTTGGTGATGGAGCTTTGTGCCGGTGGGGAGCTTTTTGATAGGATTTTGCAAAAGGGTCATTACAGCGAGAGAGAAGCGGCCAAGCTTATTAAGACAATTGTTGGAGTGGTTGAGACTTGCCACTCTCTTGGGGTTATGCATAGGGATCTCAAGCCTGAAAACTTTTTGTTCGACAACCCTGGCGAAGATGCTAAGCTGAAGGCCACGGATTTTGGGCTCTCTGTTTTTTACCAGCCAGGTCAGTATCTTGATTTTGTTCCCTCACTTATGTTATTTGTGTTCTCATTACTATAACATTTGTGTTCTGTTTTTTTTCTTCTTCTTTTGGTCTCATGTTTTATTTGTCGTATTGGTGAACTAGACTCTGCTCGAATCTCTTTGGCGCTTTTTACTTGATTTGGGTCATTAAAGAAAAGGAGAAAAGAATATATGCCACAAACCCATTATTTGTACATGCTTTTAGGTGTTACTTGCTGCAGAATATACCAGCCGTTTAGGTACCTTTATGGAAGCATAAGCTTGTAATCATGAAGAGATGCGTATCAACTAAGGCAGCCTTTAAGTTTTAGTCTATGTTTTTGGCTTCTTTTTGACTTCTGAGTGGCGTGTTGTTTGAAATTTTGGTGTAAAATATGTAGGTGTTTTGTTGCTCAGGATATAAAACTTTCCATGGAGGTTCATGTTTCTAAAAATATCTATTTCTGGCTATTGGGAAATGATGATGTAATAATGAATGAGTCTCTTTATTTGAACTCATGCATAAACACTTCAATCTTCATTGCTATTGCTAGTTTGTTCATTAGTTTCACTTGAAATTGTTCAAATGGTCAGCCTTCTCCGGTTGGTTTTTCAATAACATTCGTTCAAATATTAACTGCTAACTGGTGGATAATGTACTATTTTGGGTCTCTTTTCCTGACATAGGCTTTTGTGCAAGTTGATATTTTTAATTTGGATTGTTCTGTTCAAGCTATATGCTTCTCCTTCTTTCTTCGGTTAAAGGTATGTTTTCTTATAAAAATACGTTCATTTTTTAAAGCTGCTACTTAGTTTTATGTTTATGTATTCTTCTTTCTAGGACACTCTTTCTGTGATGTAGTTGGTAGCCCATATTATGTTGCTCCTGAAGTGCTCCGTAAGCACTATGGGCATGAGGTTGACGTATGGAGTGCAGGTGTTATCCTTTACATCTTATTGAGTGGTGTTCCACCTTTTTGGGCAGGTACATGAGTGCAAATCTGGATCTGAAATTGTTTGTTATGATTTTTTTCTTATATTATCTCTGAGGTTCTTTTTTTCTCCATCTTGTTTCTCAAACAGAAACTGATTCAGGGATCTTCAGACAGATTTTATACGGCAAGCTAGATTTCAACTCTGAACCATGGCCCAACATTTCAGATAGTGCTAAAGATTTAATTAGGAAAATGCTCACAAGGGATCCAAAGGAGAGGATCTCTGCCCACGAAGTTCTTTGTGAGTGATTTTAGACACTTCTGTGGGAAAAATGTTGTTTCCACTCTAACAACGTTGTGCTTTTGTATAATTGCTTCTGACTAACGTGGCTGGAGTTCTTTTGGCATCAAGGTCACCCATGGATTGTAGACGACACAGTGGCCCCTGACAAGCCTATAGACTCTGCAGTTTTGTCTCGGCTAAAGCAGTTCTCAGCTATGAATAAGTTGAAGAAGATGGCGCTACGTGTAAGATTCATTCCTTGTAGGGTTTCTTTTTCATATATAGTCTGATAAACTATGCTGGTGTGGTATGAATTTCATTTAGGGGTCTGTCTCAGGCTCTCACTGCTTTTGATGAATCATGCTAAGATAATGACATCAATCCTTAGGAGTACGATATAAACAATTGAGATAGGTGATTCCATCAGGGAAGAAAACATTGAGTACGGTAAAAAGTTGAAGAGATGAAGAAATGAAATACTATGCATTACCACTCTCTCTGCGCTCGTCTCTCCTCCCTTCTCATTCCCAACCCTTTTTCCTACCTCCTCCACTCCAATTAATCCGATCAGTTTTTTGAGAGTTTAATTTGTCTGTCATTAGTTCTTATTGTCTCATCATTTAGGTTACATCCTTCCATCTTATTTAGTTTTCCTTGACGATAATGTTTTTCTCCGGTATATTTTTTTTCTAATTGTTATTTTCCAATTTTTTCCTTGGTTTTGTCTGAAAATCTTTTTTTTTTTCCCTTCTTTTTTCCCCTTTTGTGTATTTTTTCTCTATTTTTCTAATTATTGAGGTTTTTTTTTGTTCTAATTTAAAGAGTGGATGTTATTTTACCATATGAGTGCTATGATACTAGGAATACTAATTTTAAAAATATATATTTGTAATGATTTTCATTGTATTTAGAATGAGGCTTATGCCTCACACCTCCTCAAGGTTTATGAAAAGCCTCAAAGCCACATTTAGGCTTTTTAAAACTTGGGTTTGAAGTTGTTTCTTTGAGACGTGTCTTCTAGGTTTGTCAGTAAGGGTTATAGGAAGATGATCAAGGATTTTCTTCACCGCTTGCCTTTTTGTGAGAAAGGTTCATTTTCGTTGAAAGTCGGAGTTTGTGCTATTTCGTAGGGTTTTTGAGGTGGGAGAAATAATAGAATCTTTTGAAGGAGGGAGAGATCATGAAATTGGGCCCCTTGTTAAATTCCATTTTTCGTTTGGCTTTGGTAAAAAAGTTATCTTGTAATCAAAGGAGCTCTCATGTTCTACCTTATGTTTCCTCGTCTTTATTAGACATCTTCCCTTAAAAATTGTTTGGTGTCTTAAATTCCTTGTTTGTGCGGGGGAGCTCTTGGTCTTTTTCATTCAGGTTTTGTCGTTCGTTATCCAATAGGGAAACAATGGATGTGGTTTGTCTTTTGTATTTGCTTGAGGAGTTTAATTTTAGGTCTGGGAGAAGGGGCTAGAGGGTGTAGAGTCCTAACCCTTTGGAGGGAGTGTAAGTCTTTCTTTCGTATTTCGATTGACTCTTATCCGGTGGGTGAGTCGGTCTTTTTTGCTTTTTGGAGGACTAGGATCCCTAGGAAAGTTAAGTTTTTTACTTGGCAAGGTTAACACATTAGATCAGCTTGTGAGGAGGTTGCCCTCGTTAGTTGGATAGTTCTCCTATATTTTCTACGGGGAGATAGAGGAAGACTTGGACCATATTCTTCGAAGATGCGAGTTTCGAGTTCCTTTTGGGATTACTTGTTCCTAATGTATGGAATTATGCTAGCTCGACAGAGGGATACCAGAGATATGATCAGAGAGATCCTCCTCTATCTGCTCTTCGTGAGAAGGGTCACTTTTTATGGCTCGTTAAAGTATACACTATTTTATGGGTTCTTTGGGGGGAGTGGAATAATAGGTTGTCTAGAGGCTTGTCGAGGTGTGTGCCATTGTAACTACTTTGTAAGAGAGTGTGCTTAAAAGAATTGTGTTATGCATAAATAGGGGTCTTTTCGCTTCTGGTTATTTTCTTTCGTGGAGAGAAGAGGACTCCTGAACTCCTAGTTGGTGTAAGTGACCCTTAATGATCCCCCTACTTTGAATCACATCATAAAATGTTTATGTACTAATATATATCTTTATATATTATACCACCTTACTTTTGAACAGGATATGTTTTATAGGTTGTGCAACTTTGTCCTTGAGTTCTATATATATATAAGCACACTGACACACACACACACATATTATATTTATAATTCACACACCCGCCCACCCAATATTTGTGCATAGATTTAAGTATGAAAGCAAGTTAACCATATTGTAGCTCTATGCCTCTCATTTTAATCTCTCATCAAAGTTGTTGTCTGCTATGACATTTTTGTCATGGCATTGTGCATTTGTCTCAAATTTTAGACCACGTGGTTGGTGCAGGTCATAGCAGAAAGACTGTCTGAAGAAGAAATTGGTGGCTTGAAAGAATTGTTTAAAATGATCGACACTGATAACAGTGGGTCCATAACATTTGAAGAGCTTAAAGCGGGGTTGAAA
The DNA here is from genome assembly GCA_031780015.1 of Citrullus colocynthis. Classification (NCBI taxonomy): domain Eukaryota; kingdom Viridiplantae; phylum Streptophyta; class Magnoliopsida; order Cucurbitales; family Cucurbitaceae; genus Citrullus; species Citrullus colocynthis. The sequence continues at coordinate 6,674,338 of QLSR01000005.1, read as the reverse complement.
AAAGTGGGCTCTGAACTCATGGAATCTGATATCAAGTCTCTTATGGATGCGGTAGATAACTTGTCAGAAACCCTTGTAGAAATATTAAACATCATGTTTGAGGCAGTTTGGTCAAATTACTTAGCCTTCGAACTTTATGTTTATATTTGTTTAGGCCTTGATTTTGAAAACGTATGATTTCCTTATTTTAATTTCAATAAATCCCTGTCCTTATTTAAATGCTTGATATGACATGCTGACTGGGCTAACAATTGATGACTTGGTATAATGTGGTGCGAGGGAGTGGACAATCAGTTAAACTAAGGGTGGGTCGGCAAAAGATATTCAATGGATTGGATGTGCAAAATGCATATTAAACATAATTTTCCCCCATGCTTGCCCTTTCTTTGTCCAGCTAGAATACTCATTTTTTCTAGCTCATACCCCATTATGCCAAATCATCGCATGGTTGTCCATGTAAACGTATAACTTGTGGCGTTTGATGATGGAGACTGATTATAATCTAAATAAAAATATATAGGGACAACTTGAACTATTTGAAATTTGGAGACTAATTTTATTGTGCATTAGTTTTTTACAATGACCTCTGCAGATTCTAATTGAGGCAGTTTCTTTCCCTTTTCTTTCACGACCATTCCTAATCTAGATGACCTGCATTATCTTGCTCCCTCATCTTTGAACAGGCTGATATAGACAACAGTGGAACCATAGACTATGGTGAATTCCTTGCAGCTACGTTGCACCTAAATAAGATAGAGCGAGAGGATAATTTAGTTGCCGCCTTCTCCTATTTTGACAAAGACGGTAGTGGTTATATCACCATTGATGAGCTTCAACAGGCTTGCAAAGAGTTCGGTTTGGGCGATGTCCATTTGGATGAGATAATCAAAGAAATTGATCAAGATAATGTAAGTCTTTAATTTATTAACTGAATTTCCATATTGTGATATGATTGCAATTTTGATTCCACAACTTTTGCTTTATTCACCAGTACCTTTGTGTTCTTTATCCAACCGTATTTTCTGCTTACCGTAATGCATAATTGTTTTTCGAAAAGAAAAGCTAATGTAATTCTTTGTGTTAGCCTATTCAAATGTATCAATGTTATTCTCCCATAGACTGACTGTTGCTATTTCTTTTGTCACTTTTTGACACTCATTTTAAATCTGTTGTGGTACATTTCTGGTTTCATTCTTAATTTATTTGTCTTCAAGATCTCCAAGAAATTTGTTTATTTCATATACAAATAGGACTCAAATTCTAGTTGGATGTAGAGATCTGAAGGAGTAAGAGATTTTTATTTGACTTTATTAGAAGGATACTGTTTCAGCAGTTGAGGGATTTGTGATAAATTATACAACCTTTGGAGCTTAGGTACTCTGGTAGCGTTTCATTTGTATTTTTTTACCATTGAAAATTAGAGTTGTTTCCGGATAAGTTCTGTTTCGGTTTCTTTCTCCCACCTATGAAGAACATCTAAAATTTTAGTCAAATTTGGAACAGGAATTTGAAAACTACTTCTAAAATACATTTAACAGAAAAAATGGTAAACAAGCTTAATTTTTTTTCTATTGGACTGGGGCTCAGTTTTCTTGTTTTATATTTTAACCGGGGTACTGTGGGAAAGCATAACCCATCATTATGCTCATGGCCAACACGACTGGTCTCAAGAAGGCTTCGTCTTCCCAAGAGCTGCCAGCTCTAGAAGACAAGAAGGGCACCATTTGGGATTTGGTTCTCTAGTTTTATGTGTGATGTTTTTGCTTTACACCGTTCTGGTTTTCCAACCTACTGAACCATGAAGCAAACAAAATCCTTGCATTTTAGTTAGATTGTGTGATCGGTAGTCCCAAAATAAACTTCCAAAGTAAGGCTTTGGTGGCAAGGGCCTGGAACGTTGGAAGATACCTTCTGGAAAAAGTTTTAGACCCTATTTGATAATCATTTAGTTTTTGAGAATTGTGCTTAATTTCTTACATTCTCGTTGCAATGGGTCTTTATCTTTCAAAATAACATTTGAATTCTTAGTCAAATTCTAAAACATCTATTGAAGTAGGATAAAAGAAAAATAAACTCATTAGTAGAAATAGTGTTTATAAGCGTAGTTTTTAATTTTCATTTTTGTTAGAAAACAGAAGGCCAAAAATAAAAGCGTTAATAGTGAAACTTGAAGCTGGCTTTTGGGTTAGATAATAAAGCCTTCTTGGGATTGGTGATAGTGGGTCAATAGCCTAATGCAGGGACTGTACTCCAGTCATAAATATATATATATATATATAATATAGAAAGGGTATCTATGCTGATAATAGATCTGTTTGTGCATCTGTTCTTGAATAAAAAATTGCTCATTTCATCCATATATCAAGGATGATGGATAAAGTCTATTTGTTTTCCTCTCTGGAGAAATGACATCTCTTCTCCCAAAAGCACTACAAAAAACATTCTCTAAACCTGAATATTCACTTTGCTGTTCTGTTCTATATCTTTTGCGTTTTAGGATGGTCGAATCGACTATGAGGAATTCGCTGCAATGATGAGGAAAGGCGATGGAGGCGTCGGGAGAAGTAGAACTATGAGAAGCAACTTGAACTTCAATTTGGCTGATGCGTTTGGAATAAAAGACAAATCTTGAGCAAACTAATAGGGGATGCTGCTGCCTAGGTTTTTTGTATAGTTGGCTAACTGTTGAGTGCAGAAATACATTCCATAGCTTCATGACTAAGAGCTTTTTTATTTTGATTTTTGCTTTGAAATACGCCTTCTCTATTCTTGAAGTTCCTAAATGCTGAGGGCTCTGAATTTTGCTGACATTGCATGTGAATTTCAAGAATGTCTATTCATTTTTGAGTTAAATGAGGTCCAAGAAGAAGCCATGCCATAAATGTTTGTAGAATAAAGAAATCTAGTTTTTATTTATTATTGTCATTACGTTTTATTTATTTATTATTTTTTTCATTTAAAAAAAATGCAAGAATACTGTTCTTATAGGAAAGCAATGTGTAAGCTGATTTTTTTGGGGGTGTTTCAGATCGCTACGTTTGAATCATGATTATTGGAAAATTTGATTACGATGTGGTTTATTGTTTGGAATCAGGATTACGATGTGTTTGGAGTGGATGGTTGTGTTTGAATTGCAAGGTGGGTTTGGTTGTTTTTTTATTACTATTTTGGACTTTGATTTTGTGATATTATATCATTTTCAACTTAATTATTCATACTAACCTCTTCAATTGGAAATTCTTGATATCCAATTCTAATTTTTAATCTACTAACTTACAATATATAATTAATATGTAATCTAGGGGTTATTTTGTATTGGTTTAAAAACATTTATCATATTAATCTTTTTCAAATTAGAAAATCTTTCCATTCTAACTTTTATCCAACGTTGAAATGTTTGTGACAAGAGACCGTATTGTATTGATATAAATACCTTTATCACTCTAAAAATTGATTATTGGGTTGGGTTGGGTTGGGTTTGTTTAATTACATTATTTTAGATTCTCCTAGAATCCACTCTTCACTCTATCAAAAACCTTCGGAAGTTGTTAACTCTTCACTCTATCAAAAACCTTCGGAAGTTGTTAGTCCTTATAAATTGATTACTTCTTGACATTTATAGAGGACTAGATCAAGTAGAACATGTGCAACCTTAGCTTAGTAGATCAAGTGTTCTTCTATGGAGCTCTTTACCTTGAATCTATTTTAATCTTGAGCTCATCTTCTCTTGTTCAAATTTCTCAGTACTTGTCAAGTGGTTAAACTTACCAATATTACTCCCCCTAATAGGCTTCTTAAGTTTAAGCAAAGCAAAGTAAGTGATCTTGAGTGGGTGACCCTCAACTTGGTCTAAGGAGTTTGGTTGAAAATGTTGGTTATCATGATTAAGGTTGCGTTTGAGATTGATTTTGAGAAAATATAATTAAGTGATTTTAACCATCTTGATTATAGAACTACTCCAAGCACACCCTAAAAATTTTGGGACGCTTATCAATAATCTATTAAACACATTTTAAAATATATGGAATGACTCAAAATTTAAAATTTGTCAAAACTCACTAATTTCTTGTCAAGGGTAAAGAATATGACTAAGTATTAAGCCATAAGAAAATGACTTCAGAGGTGCGTTGTTTCACTTAAGCATGGAGTCTTATTGTAACCCACTGAGTCAACCATAATGGCCATGGATGATAAGATCAATAAAAACTATGAAGCCAACTCTAAGGATCTTCCGATGATGCAATCTCAACAATTTGTAATGATCAAATTGATTAGTAACAATTCAATTAATGACCTAAGAAATTAATTAGCCAAGTGACAATTACTAACCATCTCAATCCAGACAAAAGCATAATACATTTGAGATACATTGAATCACTCTAAGTTCTCTATAAACACTGCACGGACTTTTGTTCTATCTATTTTGTAGGCAATTAGTTGTTTTTTTTTCAAATATTACAAATTTACCTTGGTACCAATTTTCATCATCAAGATCCACAAAAAAGTCCAGCACTAACAAATCAATATACCAACCTCTTGTTCCAACCTTTTAACTTTAACCTATTAGTGAGTTTAGCTCAACGGTAATTGATATTACTTTCCATTCAAGAGGTCGGAGATTCGATATCTCATCTCCATAATTGTTGTACTTAAAAAAAACTCTGACTTATTAAGTTTAAGGTTGTCTTAAAATTTTAAACTTGGATAGAAAAAGAGAGATTGCCCGGGTATAATAGTCTTTTCATATCTAGAAATGGATAGGATAGGCCTGAAGTTCAAAACGGCACAGCCATGGCTAAAACAGGAAGAAATCAAAGTAACTACACAAAGAGAACCTTCAAGTGGTCTCTATAATGGCGTCTCTTACTCTTTCTCTCTGCGCCAATTTCTCCACTCACTGCCGACTCTCCACCAAGCAGAATCTACCTTCATCAACCCCAATTTCCCCTTCTAATTCCCTCCATGATTCCTTCAATTTCCCCCTTTTCATTTCATCCTCTTCCCTCAAACTCTCTTCTTCTTCCATTCCTTCTTCCCGCCCTGCATTCTCCTTCCTCCGCAAGTCCTCGGAGTCTGGAGCCGCCGTAATCGACTCTGACCCCGCCGCTTCCCAAACCCTTGAAATCCCCTCCGAACAACCCCCCAAGCGCGAGGAAATCTTTGCGGTTGTTATGGTTAGTGTTTCATTTCGCTACAGTGATTTTTTCTATTTTCATTCCGGCTCCTCCTTTCCCTTCATCAGCTTTCGTTCTGTGTTTGTCTAAAATGGTGGTTTGATCTGTTACTATTCACACAAGATTTTTGTAATTTTTCAATAGATTGGATCCCGCCAATATATAGTCTTTCCAGGCCGTTATATACATACCCAGAGGCTGAAAGGGGCTAACGTCAATGATAAGGTGGGTTTCTTATTATTCTACTTGTTAAATGTTTGGATAATCTGAGTATCTGAGTTGATTGTTGTATTATATTATGCTTATGGAGATTAAAGTATGTTGCATTGTTTGAATTTTAAGGTAGCACTAACATAACGTGCTGAACAGTGACTTGAATTGTTGTTTACTCTATGTTTTGCTACCTCCTTCTGAATAGTTAACTAAGAAGTACGAAGGTGATTTGGAGAATTGATTGAGAGACTTTAGATATTATTTGGCTAAAAAGTGTCATCTTTTATTCTGATGTGTTACTCTTGTCAAAGTGATAGAGTTTCCATTTTCATTTTGGCTTTAATACGTTTGGCAGAGTTTTCCTATGCTAGAGCCATTAGACAATATTAATATAATTGGTTCAGAAAGCTGCGTTGGGAATTTAAAGGGAACAATGATTTTAGTCCAAAAACAAGAAATATGGAAGAATTCTATTATGGCATCTTTCATGTCTTTGTGATTTATACTAATTACTTGTACCATTATGGACATGTCACCATCAAAAAGGTCAGTCACTCTTGGGCAAATTTCGGTCCTTCATGGTCCTAAGCTTGCTTTCAATAGTGAAAATTGGTTTCAGCATGTGTAAAAGATAATATGGAGCTCATATTTAGCGTGTGTAAATAGATAGTATGAGCAAGAAGCCTGTTATGAAACATTTGACTTATCCACGAGGGGTTTGAGATCTGGATGCCTCGACTAACTGTGTAGAAGTGATGACTTGAGAATTTGAAGGAGTGCTGCCTGGATGAACTGTTTGCTAGAAAATTCCCCCTTGATCTTTGATCTTTCTCTAGAAAAGGATGGGGTTGCCAAAAAATTTTGGAATTCAGATCTTGGATTCTGGAATTTGAGGTTGAGAAGAAACCAGAGAGATGCCGAAATTGAAGAATTTGGAGCCCTTCGACACTGCCTCTCCTCTTGACAACTTTATGAGATAATTTGAAAGGAAGTCCTGAGAGCTCTCACAAAGACCATAAATACTCAAGATTAGCTCCAGTCTCCAGAGAATGCCCCATATGGTTTTGTCTCCACAGTGGTGTACACTCTGAAAACAACTTTCAGAATCAGTCATCTTTTACTATCTTGTGTTTTTGCAAAGACCATTTGGAACTATCTCCTTTTGTCCTTCAACAAGCAAACGGTTCTCCCTAAAAACCCAAGGCTTCTTCTCTCTCATGCCTTAGGAGGACACCCTTTCAAAAAGGAAAAGCATCTTTGGGAGGATCTTATTAGAGCATTCTGTTGGAACATTTGGCAAGAAAGAAATACTAGAGTCTTCCAAGATAAGGAATCCTCTTACAATAGATTTTTTTATCCTATAGTTAATACACTTGTGATTTGGTGTAAATACTCCTTCCTTCGTCACTATAGCTTTTCCACCTTTCTAATTGTAGAGGTCTTTTGTAGTTCTCCCTTTTGAGGTTTCTTGACCTTTTTTAGTATCATTCAATCAATGAAATTGTTTCTTATCCAAACAAATAAAATTAAAATAAAAAAGAATTAATTTGAGCAATAGAATGTTGTTGGGTTTGGTAGAAATGTCGAAATAATTTAGACAAGTCATTCCTGAGTAGTGGTGCTAGGGCTTGATCTTGGGGCAGTGTCTTGGGTTGAAACGGTTTGACAGGAGCGTCTTCTATAGCCTAATTTTCTTTTCCCTTATACTTCATCAAATAATAATAACAACAATAATAATTTATTACTATAAAAATGAACCTTTAGAAGAAGATAGACTCCTTAGACACTCATGGATTAAAAAAAAAAAAGATGGACTCCTTAGCTATGATTCTGGTACAGACTTCATGAAATAGTCGGGGGTGTTTTTCAGACTGGTTCTGAAGAAATAGAACTTTAATGGGAAGAAATAACATTTACTGGGTGATTACTAGATGAATTGGAAGGAGATCTCCTGAAGAAACTACCCTATCCTATGAAGTATCACATGAAACTTCAATCTTTTACTTAACTACATCTCGAAGAGTTTTCACTGCGTTGTTATAAGATTTTGCTTTTCCTTTTACCGAAGTCCCACAAAATAATGTGTCCAATAATTGCTTTGAGGATTTGGAATAAAACATAGGACATGCTACCGTTTGGAAGCAGATTTGCAACTGAGGAAGGGATGTTCACAACAGTTTCATCTTTGTTTTCGAGAAATAAGTAAATATTTTAATTGGACCCTTGTACTTTGTCGTCAATACTGGTTCCTTCCCACCATTGTGATCTAATTCAACTTCAAGAGAGATTCTCTTCTTTTTCATAATAGAATTTACTGCCGATCCATCTGCTAGAGATTAGTCATGAAGTTCTTTCTAGCTTCCCAACTTCCATCTTCACTTTTAAATAACATTTTCTAGGTGGCTATAGAGAGTAATACATTCTTCTATGTCGCCTTTCTGGAGAATTCTGAATTTCCTTTTTTAGAGCTTTACAAAACAATGGATCAAATGAAGAAATGAGCTTTAGACATTTGACGAGATTATGGTAACTACCAAAATATATCTGAAGGCCACCATATACGCACATATTTTTATCTAAGTTGTGAATGTTGATTTAGATTGTAGTTTGTAGATTCCACATTGATTAACTTGATGAATCCTATCATATTCTACAAACAATTGAACATCAGGCTTATTGTGCAATAACAAACAGATCTCATCTCATCTACATATGTGCAATTCATTACTGTGACTGTCTTGCGTGCAGATAACTCTGAACAAGGTTTTGCTTGTGGGAACAAAAACTCAGACATACATTGGAAAACCAGTAGTGACAAATGCTGCTGTTCATGCCGTTGTCGAGGAGCAGGTAATGCATCAACTTGGTTATCATCCCTTCATTACAATAAAAAGAGGAAGAAAACAAGGAAATAGAACAATGCTTCTTTTTCCCTTAGATTGTCTTCTTGTTTTTCTCTCTCTTCCTAATTGGTCATTTGTTTCTATTGATCAGGGATTAGATGACAAGGTAATTGTCTTCAAGTATAAGAAAAAGAAAAATTACCGACGAAACATTGGACATCGTCAGGTATTTCCCTGTCTTCGCCTCTTTCTCTATCATTGTCGTACCACACAAATTTGGAGCATGTTCTTGGGATTAGCCTTTTCCACCCGACCTCTCTCTCTCCGTCTCCTCTCATTCAACTACTTCCTTCCAAATCTTGTAAACTTCTGAACTGATTCACAGACCATAGCAATACTAGATGTGCACGATCAGTTTAGAAAATTACTTGAATACTCATTTGTCTATGTAGTTTCTGAATCTTTTTACCTGAATGATGCAGCCAAATACGCGAATTAGGATAACGGAAATCTCTGGATATCAAGGCTATCCAGCAACCACACTTGAGTCGTAGAAACAAATTCTGATGAATTGATCAGCAGCTTTGAAGATCTTACCCTCATTTCTTGCTCAAAATTCCTCCCTTTTTGTATGTAAGTTCTTGTGAATCAAAATGTTTCCATTGAGTTGTTTCAATCTGATAATGAATCTCTGAAAATCGCCAGTGATCATTCTGTCAAAATTTCAAGGAATTTATTGCTAAGATGGAGTTCTAGGAATGTAGTAATTTATAGCTTAAATATGATATATGTTCTTTCGTATCAAGTGTCTTTTTACATTATGAAATATAAAGTGGAAATTGCAATAAAGGGGTCTTTAAACAATTGTATGTGTGATATTCTGAATTACCATACGTAATTCTTTTTTGTTCTTTCAATAATTTTTCTTGTGCTGTACAGTAAGGGGGGATTGAAAAAATGTAAAAACTATCTTTGAATCATAATTTTCAATTCGAACACTTCACTCAACTCTTAAACTCACTCATTGGAACGAAAACACCGTTTATAACAATTTTGTTTTTAGTTTGCTAATTTTTTATATTTATGGATTATTTTCACCCAATTTCTTTACTAGTTCGATTCCCCATGGCCCCACCTCTACATGTCCCAAAAATAAAAAACTTACCATGGGCATCATTTTTCCGGAAGAAATGAATTCTTGGTCATTTTTAAACAGATTTTTTTGGCTTTTTGTTTTTTGTTTTTTTTCCAGGACTGATTTTTGAAAACATTAGAAGTAGAAATTAAATAACAAAATAGAAAAATTTTAAGGTTGGAATAGTGTTTATAAATTTGTTTTTTAAAAATTAAATAGTTATCAAAGTAAAATATTTCTATTAACTTTGTTTACCATTTCAAAAATGATGGTGTAATTGTTGTACATACTTGCTACTTTTGTCATTGATTTTTTGAAGCTTTCTACCATTTCTTTGTATACAAATCAACCACACCAATTTTTGGATCATGTTAGGGATGATCATATCGATCATAGTTCTAATAGGATTGTCATTTTGATAGAAAAAAAATTCACCCTATATTCATGAAAAAAGTACGACAAACTTACATATTCTCATTAGGGAGAATATATAACAGAACTTACATATTCACGCATTAGGAAGAATATATAACAGAACTTACATATTCGCATTAGGGAGAATATAACAGGTCATCCGAATTAGGACTACGATAAACATGATCATCCCTACCGTGATATATTATAAAATGCAATAGTGCACTCTAATGTAAGTAGAATGTTAGATTTCATACATTTTGGAAGGTCATTAATCATAAAGGTATGTATGAATGGGTCAATTAAAAAAAAAAAAAAAAAACTCCCTGACTTCTATCACTCATTAAATGATAAAATTATTTTAAATATATTTTTTAAATATATTTTTTTAATAGAAGTGAATCTTTTAACCGTAGAAGTACAAGTAATCTGGTCAAATTAAAATGTCCTAACAATGCTTTTAGTTTTAATGAGTTTTACAAATTTTTGCTATTCCTTTCTTCGGTTGTCATCTAAATTTATAGAGTTCCTAAACTAACCTTTGTACAAAATATTTTGCAATAATAAAGATATTGACCTGCCGAAAATAAGCACAATTCAATCGGTAATTTATAGAGTTCCTAAACTAACCTTTGTACAAAATATTTTGCAATAATAAAGATATTGACCTGCCGAAAATAAGCACAATTCAATCGGTATAAAGAATGTAACCTCAAACTCAAGGTACAAATCGAATATAACTCAACTAGCATTATGTGTTGGCAACCAAGAAGTCTGTGATTCAAATCCTACATACTTTTGTACTAAAATATGTATATATTGAATTCGAAGTCAAGAGTTCAATTCCTCTACCCACATATTAAAAGAAAAAATTCTCGACCCTAGAAAAGAAAAAAAAGAAAAGAATCCAGTCCACACCTATAATGGTAGTTTTCTTTAGTCTATAAGTTTACTATTAGCTTCGTACATGGAAAATACAAAGTTAATAACATCTAAAGAAAATTGAAGGAAACTAAGAGTTGATATCTAAATTGCAATTCAAAGACACTACAATTTAACCAATACGATCATTGGAATATGTAGAAATCTAGAGGGCAAATATAGTTAGTTTTCAATGCGTAACCTGTTAAGACCCTGTATGTTTTTTCAATATATGATGCAACAAAGATTATAATAAAATATAAATAACCTATATCGAGTGTAATCAGTGAGCTCCTAATGTGAACATAAATATCTTCACCTATGTTTTCTTTTTACTGCCTCCAAACAACTGCCTATTCATCTACTGAAAGTATCATTTGAGCTATATAACAGCTTGATGGTACAGAGTTTGTATCTGAATCGCCACGGTATCACCACAGCTAGTATAGTATCATCAATCAGAGCACTTGAAACCAATATCAATCTGTACAAATCAAGAAAACAAGACGGAGTTGTTATATAAGATGAAAAACTAAACAATGGTGAATGTTCGACAAAATGTGATTCGAAACGTCAAATCCAACAAGAACCGATGTTCTCTGTGTTGTGCAATGCAAATGGACTACATATCTCATTCCTGAATTTTGTAACCTGACTGCATCACCCCCGCGCGAGAAAAAGAAAAACCCCAACAGGCCATCTGCTATGATCATTGTGGTGAAATGGTATTTTCAAAATGATGGTTAAATTTCTTTGGAAGGGGGCAGATGAAGAGAAGGCCATTTCTTTCAAGGAAGTACTTTTGTAACTAGCAATAAATCTTGTGATTGTAAAATGATCGACTCCATGCTATCGAAAATAATATGAAACAGACAACTAACTCCATGGTGGCACATAAGATGAAATGAGTACAGATAACGTGTGGGAATTATAGTTCAATAGGAGACTAAAATAATCATACTACAAAAACCTGTTATAGCAGCCATCCATACTCATGGCTCAGGCAGAAATGACGGAGCCCTGAAAATTTGCCTTCATTCGTATACTCGCTTCCTCTTTAAAAGTGTAGGTAAAATGGAGATAAAGCCAATAAAGAAAAGCACAGACAAAGTTCTGAAATCATATAAATCCTTGACCGATTTCAGATCTCCCAGTGCAAGTCCAGCCTGATAATAAGATAATGAGTTAACAGTTAAATTAGCCCAGACATATTCTTAGATACCTTTAAGGTCACATATGTTTCAACTCACTACTAGAAGCAAAACAAATCATGCATCTTATCTTACAACAGAAAATGTAAGATCTTGCAAAACTTTGATACGAAAAAAGGCAACATGAAAATGTAACCATGTCAGGAATTTCTATCAGATATGGTCCTTGTAAAGGGAAGAAACTTTATATATTTGTATAAATGTATGGGACAAAATAAACATTATGTTATGATTTCCAATTGGTACTTGGACATCAAATAATTTACACGAAAAAACTGCGTAAACGAAAAGGTGAAGATTTTTAGCCTTCAATCAAGCAACCATTATACAGGCAATCCGAGACAATCCAAGATGTGATAAGCATCATGCCTCTCAATTACCAAGTTATATAAGGGATAAGGTTAAAACATCAGACACAACACAACCGCCATTTATCCACTGCATTCACAAAACTAAAATTTCAAGCATTCCATTTTCTCAAGTGTTAAAACCCCACAAATTTCAAGTATTTTCCAACAATATTTACATGGAAAGCAAACTAAACAAATACAAATAAAACTGACCTAAGAGATATTCAATACATAGATTAGGAAACTGGGAGGAACAGCAACAATACAGAACGCCAAAAAAGGTCTCTTCACTCTTGATATAATAAAAACAACAGGAAAAACAAATCCCAAAATCAACAAGACATTTAAATCTATAATGAAAGAAATTTACCCTGACTGTGATGTAGGATGCTGGAACAAGGCCAATTAAAGTTGCCAAGAAGAAAACATGAAATGGGATGTCAACAATAGGTGAAGCCAAGTTGATAAAAAGGTTCGGTAATGTCGGTGTTATCCTTAGAAAAAGCATATAATTGAGTAGCTTTTCTCGATGCTTTGCTATCTGGATACTCAAAGCCAAGAGTTAAAAGCAACATAAGATGCGGTTAGCGAGTTGTCATATAATTTGTATTCTAAACAAAAATTAGAGTAAATAAGTACCTCTGCCTGGAACAATTTCAACTTTTCAGGCCACATCCAATAAACTAGAGGTCTACCAATCAACTTAGAGAGAAAAAAGCAAGAGGATGCACCAGCTGTTGCATTAAAGACAACTAACAGAAGTCCTCTGATAACACCAAATAGAGCTCCAGCAAGCAATGACATGAAAATTGTTCCAGGAATCATGAATGTTTGCATGAATATGTAGGTGGAGCAATAACCTAGAATGAATTGTGCTGGATGATCTTTGGCATAATTTGCAAAGAGATCCCTGGAGTATAATGAAACAGATATACAAATAAGGATAACACAATCAAGCATTAAAAATTATAATGTTCAGGAACTAACTCAAAATGCCGACATATAACAAATTCGCTTGAACATTTTGTTAAACTACTGAACCCAACAAGCATTTTTCAATATTAATCAGGATAAAAGGTGTGACGTGATTCAAATTTAGGAACCCTAACTCTGATACCACGTGAAAACTATGCCCAAAACCAAAAGCTTAAATTAATAGGTTCTGTCAGATTCGATCCTTTAACCACATTTTCACACATTTAACCTATGATATGTACCGACGAAAAGCAACCTGGAAGTTACTTTACAGTTCCAAGAGTTTTTATACATAATCAAAAGACACTATCCTTCTATCCAAGATATAAAACCCCATGAAATGTTCCCCATCCATTCTTAGGCAAGAAATCATCCTCATCTTCCAGAACTCGAAACACTATTCCATCCTCAGTATCCCCATAACCATTTCCATCCACGTTTCCCCTTCCAAGTTCACAACAAATCAACAATAATTTCACAAATACCATATGGCACAAAGGGAGGAGACGCAAAAAAATGTCGTAATATGTTCACAAACGAAAAGGGGCCGAAGAGAAGAACACATACTTAAGCACCCGAAGATCCGAAAGCGTTCGTGGGAGCTTGACGCTCTGGTATTCTGCAGAGGGCATCGTCAAGTACACACAGACAAGGCCAGTGGAACAGACAAGGAAGATGCCGAGAGCCGCCGCTAGCTCCCACTTCGTCAATGGAAACCTCTCAAATTTAGGCTTCTTGGCCGTCGGAGAGTCATCTTCCTTCAGTTTCTCCTCATCCCTCACCCCCACATTCCTCGAAGATGCCATTAATCGATCGAACTAAATATTTCCCAAATTTCACAGGATGAGAAGGAGAATTCAAAAGGGTCACCCAAGAGAACAAAAGGGTTCCCGATAAAGTAGCTAATGAACACTGTTACGTAGTTTTTGGATTAAATCAACCGTCAAATGTTGGTCAACAGCATCAATGAGTGAGAAAAATGAAAAACCCAGATCTGGGTATTGGTTATTTGTAGGAAATTTGAGACAAACGGTACTAAATAATGGGAGAAATTTGTGTTTATGTAAGCAAACAGAAATTGGGCGATCTGAGAAACAGAGAAACAGGGGAATCGAGAGAAATTTGTGGGAAATTAAAGAAGAAGGGTTTCAGTGGGGAAGGAGCTTTGTAATGTATCATCTATGGCCAAAGCCAGCGTCTGATCTCGGAGAGCAATGGAGGAAGACGGTGAACTCATCAAAAAATTAGACCCTCTTCTCTCTCTGTCTCTAAAGCATCTTCCTCTGCCACCGCTATTATTTATTATCTGGGTTTTTTTTTCTTACCTTTCCTCCAAACAAGGAATTCAATTTATTATTATTTAGCAAATTAAATGGCATGTTTGCAAATTTGTAGGACAGGTAAATTTTTTAAACAGAAAAAGTATTTGGCTAACTTATTCTCAAAATATATTATCTATATATTTGGCAAGTATGGTCCTTTTCTTCTAATTCCTTGTGCACCCATTTAGAATATAGGAAAAAATGTATATACATCTTAGTTAAATTTTTGCTATTGGTCTATGGGTTTTAAAATATTTTACTTTTACCATCGAGTTTTGAATTTTGTTTTAATTTAGTTCCCAAGCTTCAAAATTTCTACTCTTAACTTTGATTTTTTAATTAATTAAATTAATTTTCACTTATTTCTACACTATTAAAATTTATTAAATGATTTCACATTGTAATTATTTAAAATTAGATAAAAGTATGCATTAGTAAAAACTCCCATGTAAAAATGCAAAATATTGAAATCTAAGGATAAAATGAAAACTTACTTCAAAATTTAGAGGTAAAAATATAACATTTTAAAATTTAGAGACCAAATTAAAATTAAATTTTAAAAGAAAAAACAAAATCGTAACATTTTAAAATTTAGTGACTAAATGAAAACTAGACCTAAAATGTAAGGACTAAAAGAGTTTTTTTTCTCCCTAATATTTTATCTCATTTCCTTTTTATCCATGTGTAAAATATGAAGTTTTATATATGAAGTTTTATATATTGCTTTATGGTTACGGTATATGAATGATAATATACTTTTTATTTGTAAGCTAAGTACTAAGTTTAAAATTAGAATCGTTGGTGGGATCTATATATCCCTTTCGATTTGTTAATAACAGATTAATTGAATTTATTTGTTTATTGATTCTAATCTAGAATATTATATTTTAACTTTAATGGATCAATTAAATTTTTGAAAATATTTTAGGAAAAATATCTTAAATTAAATATTTAATTTCAAGATTTGAGGTTTAATTTTAGATCTTAAAATTTCAATTTACCTAAATTTTTGGTAGATGTATTAATTAGCACTGAGTTTGTGTCAAGGAAAGTAAGAGAATATCAGAAGTTTTGAGTATGAATGGTTGAGGATTGGTATTAGGATTAAGGCAAATAAGAGAATATCGAGGTACCCGACTATATACAAAGGTCTATTGAAGACTCATATTGGAAAAATGGAGAGACTTCACAGTTTTTATAAGATAAATGAGTCACTCATCTCATTGTCAATTGGTTAAATGGAATATCATGTTTCTCTAATATGGTATTAAAATCCAAGAAAATCAAGCAAGTATTCATCTCAAGAATGGTGAACCTAAAGAACAACCCACCTTGAAGTGTGACATGTTAGTTGGGCATCCATGTACAAATTTTAGTAATTGATAAGAGTTAGAAAGAACTTGAGAGAGGACTGTTATGAGTGATTTTGGATAAAATGGTATAATTTATCTGAAAGTGGCAACTTAGGATCAAATTGGAGAAGCATGCTTGGCCCAGGCCAGTATGCTTGGCGTCGGTTAAGCCCCATTAGACATTTGGCAAGGTTCGACCTCGATTAAGGTAGAGGTCGAGCCTTGCCAAACGCCACATGCCCCAACCTAAGAGATCATTTTAAGCCCAAAATTGGCCTAAGGAAGATGCTTGGCCTCGATGACCCTAGTCAAACATGAAACAAAGCACACTCCTCGGTAGGTTATCTTATTATCATAAGTCGACTTTGAAAACTTAGGGAACAACCTAGGTCAACTTTCTCTATGAATATATCATTATAACTTCATATGAGGTAACTTGAGTCTTACTCCTCAAACTCTATAACTTTTACCCTCTTTCACTCTTTGACTTAAGCATCGAAGTGCTTGTGGCAAGCACCACACCGATGTGCATGTTTTCTCTTTTGCATGTCATGTTCTTTTTCTCTTCAAACAAATTCACTGTTGGTGTCACGTGAAGGCTATGTATGTTTGTCATGTCCAAAATTTAGCATTAACAGCGATAAATAAAGTTGTGACCGAACTCGCTAGTGTTTGAGTTAAAGGATGAGTGGGATGACACACGAGCATTATGTATGGTGTGATTACTATCTCTTAATTGAGTATGATTGATAGATATATGTTACTTGTTTTCCATATAAATTGCATATAATCATTGGTTTGTATGTAAAGAGCATGATGTTGTGATGTATATGTTGTATATTGTTTGGTGGCTCCTCAAAAGTGAGTTTCGAATTGAGTATGTGTTATGTACTGACTTACCAACATATTATGCAATTGATGAAGATTGTTTTGAGCCTAGTGTGTTGCAAGAGAGGACATGGGAAAAGGAACATTCGCTTTGAGTAGTCACTTTTTTTTTGAGATAATCTAGTTATTCTTTTTGTTGGTAGTTGGGGTCTAGTGTTGCCAAACTCATTGAAGTTATTATGTCTCTATGTTTGAGCTTGAGAATTGTTTTCTTTTTGTGAGATGACACATGAAGGTTTTAATTCAAACTTTAGAGGTTTGAGCAAAAAAAAATAAGATTCTAGTATGGTCAGAAAATTTTGTTATTGTAAAGTTTATCTACCAAAGTTGAAGGAAATATTTGATATTTTCTTATAGGTTGAGTTATGAACCTATCGACCAATTGCATGCACCATCATTGATGTAGCTTTAACTTCTCCAACAACTAATTGTTTGAAAACGAGGTATTGGAATGTTGCTAGCTCCCAGATCACATAATGCTCTTCAAACTTTTCTTTCTCCTATGACATCTCTGGGATAAAGAAAAAAAATTCTAAACACTAAATCCTTATGGAAGGTATGTGTATACATCAAGATAAAACTCTAGGGATTGGTCCTTTCTCAACCTAATCGAGTAGAATTTTCTCTCTATTAAAAAGACCTAATCAAGATCTATTTAGAATCACATTCTAATTATTTTACCCATAATTATGTATATACACGTATATGATTGACATCGTTTATATATATATCTTGTATATGTGAGTTTGATCCCAAAAATTATTTTCATAAGTATGTAGAAACATTTTTGCAATACTAAACAACTTCACGGTAGAGTGTATTTATTTATTGTTGGCATCCACAATATATTTTCATTATTTTTCATGGTTTTTTTTTAGGTTTAACTTCCTTATTTATAATCATGAGATAGTTGAAAAAAATTAAGCATTATTTTCAAATATAGCAAAATGAGCCACTATTTACATAAATATAGAGAGAATTTTTTTTTTTTATATTTGTAAATAGTTTGATATATATTTTTTTTTAAATAACTTTCCAAAAATTTATTTATTTATTTATTTATTATTATTATTATTATTTTGCAAAATCATATTGCTTGTTATTTTTCAAATATTACTATTTAAGTAAAGTTGTTCCTCTCTTTCTAGCTCCTGTGGTTGCCAACCTCATTTTCTCGCAGGAAATAGACCATTAGTTTTTACACTCTCTTACATGCTGAAACTCATTATGGCAAGTGAGGAATATAAATTGTTTATTATTTGTTATTATTTATTATTTTGGAAAGAGAGCAGCTTTTTCTTCTAGAAATTTTAGAGTAAAAAAAGTACTGGGCTATTTTTCTTAAATAAAAAAAAATGGGGTAAGCAAGAAATCATTTTTCTTCGAAAAAAAATATATTTTTTTTCCATCTTTAATTTCTATTTGATTACTAGATTTTGAAGTTTACACAAATCTCAAGGTTAAAACTGTAAAATTTTAAATTCTAAGGATTAAATTGAAATACAACTCAAGCATAAAATAGTAACATTTGGAAATTTTGGGATTAAAATAAAATCAAATTTATAATATTTAAAATTTAGGGACCAAATTAAATGGAAACAAGACCCAAAACTTAGGGATCGAACCAATAATTTTTTTTTCTTTTTAACAAAAATAAATTAGAATATATATGAAAAGGTGATCAAAGTGTTAATTAAATGAAATAACACTCCACAATATGTCAGGAATTTTTTGATGATCAATTAATGGCCCTAATAATTAATTATGTTTTTCACTAATCCCAAAAGAGCTTGTAAAATTAGAAGTGATGAGAAAATAATATTATTACTGCCAAATAATTGAACACAAAATAAACCTCTTATTCTTAAGAAAACCAACTTCATTGGATCACTACATGCATATACATATTAATTTATCTACATGCAGTGATACATTTACAATTTAAAACAACTTTCTCATAAACCCTAATCAATCACATATTATATGTTTCAATGTGGAGAGAAGACCATTCACTTTGTAGCTGATCTCTCTCATTATACTTACAATAATTTAAAAAAAAAAAAAACACTCTCTAAAATCAACTTTTTAAATAACTTTCAGCATTTTTGCTTTCATACATCATTACAAAAGTCAACAAAAGTTTGGGACAAATTAGGGTAAGAAGAATGAGACGTTTCGACAATTTGCGACGGAGAGAGTAAGCCGTCCAAATCTACATTATTCCATTCGAGACACGGACCATCGTGATTATTATTATTATAATTATTTATTTTTATTTCATTAGTCCCAAAGCTGGTTAAGAGCTTCGGGCTCTCGAGATTCGGGAGTTGGACAAGTTGGTGGTGGTGAAGATCAGAGGTATAGGGGTTGTGCAAATTTGGGAGTTGTTGATCTGAGGAGTTGACCATGTAAGTATGAGGGGTCATGGCATCTGAAAATGAAGGGGACCTAACAAATTGACTATTATTATTATTGGTGTTGTTTTTGAGATCATAATATAAGGCTCCATGTTGATAGCTATTCCAAGCTCCAATGACTTGGTTTTGATTAGGGCTTGGCTTTTTGAATGCCCTACAAACCACCCAACCTTCTTCCTGCATATATTAAATAAAAAAATCTCGAGTTATATTACGTATTTTTTAAAATCGAACAATCGAGTCTCCAACGTAAATATTCGATCGTTTATTTTTAATTTTTTAATACTATATATATGCTTCTTTTCTTACAATTTCTTTAGCATTGTTTTCATTTTCCATTTTTTCTTAGTTCAATTCCAAGACCAAAAACTAATTTTTAAGTACTTCTTTTAGTTTCCAACATATTTTAGCTTGATTTTTAAAAACATTATCAAAAAATAGATGACAAAAAGTAAAGAAATCAAATAGGTGGAAGTAGTGTTTTATAGATTTAAGGTCCGGTTTGATAACCATTTAGGCCGCTTTTGGTAACTATTTCGTTTTTTTGTTTTTGGTTTTTGAATCTTAAGCATATTTCCTCCCCATTCTTATAATGATTTGTATCTTTCTTAATTAATACAATGGTTGAATTTTTAGTCAAATTCTAAGAACAAAAATAAGTTTCGAAAAGCTATTTTTTTTTTTTTTTTTTAGTTTTCAAAATCTGGCTTGGTTTTTTAAACTATTGGTAAAAAGTGGATAACAAATGGGGCCTTAGTTTTTAGTTTTTGGTTTTTGAATATTAAGCCCTATAAACACCACTTTCATATATTAGTTTCTATATTTTGTTGTCTACATTTTAAGATTAGTGTTTTCAAAATCAAAACCAATTTTGAAAACTAAAATAAAGTAGTTTTTAGAAACTTATTTTTGTTTTTAGAATTTAGCTAAAAATTCAACTCTCTAACTTGAGAAGATGAAAACCATGGTAAATTATTGAAAAAAATAAGCTTAATTTAAATTTTTTATTAAAAAAAAAAAAAAAAAACAAATGGTTATCAAACATGTCTAAATTAGTTATAAATAATCATCCAAAGAAAAAAAGTACATATAAATATAGAAATATGAAAGTCAAAAGTACATATATTAAACAAAAATTTCCTTTTCTGAAATATTTTTTATTTATTAATTTTTTTTTTTTTTTTTTTTTTCAAAAAAAAGTTGGTGCTTACAGAAATGATTTTACTCTTAAAAAGTACTACTTTCCGAAGCTATTCCAAATACAGTAGAAATGATTCAGAATGAAGTTAAAAAGAAAACTTGCCTGAACTGGTGCAAGTTCAGAAGTTTGAAGGCGATATTCATGCATAATCCAATCTGTTTTTCTTCCATTTGGAGCTCGACCTTTATAAAACACCAATGTCTTTCTCATTCCAATCACTCTATTCTTTGACAAAACTGCCTTATCCCTCCCTGTGGCCTTCCAAAATCCAGCACTTGTGGCTCGGTTCGTTCGAGTTCCCGTTGGGTATTTTCGGTCTTTGTGACTAAAGAAGTACCACTCCTTTTGCTCCTCGTAACCAAATTTACAATTAGCTGCACCATTGTAAATTTAATAGTGAGTTTGATACCACTTTTGACAAAAAGAGAAATTACTTACTTTTAACTCGTTAAAACTTAAAAAAGTACTCGTGGAATTAGGTACCTACTTGTTTGACTAATGAGTTAGAATCACTTCAAATAAAACATGCAATTAATTGGTTAATTAGTGTTTTAAATCTTTCCAGAGTATTAGTAAAATAAGAATTTTTAAAAAAAAATACTAAAAAAAGAATATATGTTAGGGTTAGTTTAGATTGGTGTAGATTAAGAAATACTTCTGAAATTGATTTAATTGCTCAAATTATTGATTTTTATTTTTTCAAATTTAAGCAACCCTAATTAGGTAATGAACAAATGACGATTGAGTTATTTTATTAAACTATCGCAATTATTTTATTTGTTTTTTTGTCTTTAAAAATTAAGCTTATAATTCTACTCATAGTTTTTTATTTTATTATATACATTTAAAAAAATTAACCCAAAAATTAAAATTAAGCTAGAAGAAAAAGAAATATTTTTTACAAACTTGAAATTTAGCTTGTCTATAAGGAAATGTGAAAAACTTAATAAAATTTACAATGAAACAAACATATAATTTAAGTGGATTATTACTAACAAAGTGGATTCCATTTGATTGCAAGCATAACAAAAAGTAGTATGAAAACAAGGAAAAAAAAAAAAGAAAGAAAGAAAGAAAAAAAAACTCAAGCTTTCAAAATGTTGAAAGTTAAAAAGTGGAGCCTAGTTTTTAGAGAGTGAATGAGAAAGTCCAAGTAGAGGACATGGATTGTGTGTACAAAATGAAGAACAAGAGGAATTTAAATTTTATGGGTTTGAAGCTAACCCTTCCACTAAAAATTACTTGACTATATGAATTAGTTGTGAATAAATGAATGAATTACCTTGAATATCCCATGGCTCCATTTTGTAAAGATCAATATCAATAATAACATCTAAGTCAATCTTCTGTGAGTTGATCTTCCTTTTGAGATAATAACCAACAAGTTCTTCCTCAGTAGGATGAAACCTAAAGCCTGGTGGCACACATGACTCCAAAATCTCCATTGATGACCTAACTTCTTCTTCTATTCAGAAACATGTACACACGATCATGAGAACTTAGACATTAAAACAAAACCCTAATGCTTTGAATATGGTCGGCCCTAGTAAAATTTAGGTTAAATTACAAAGTTTGTGCCTATAGTTTAGAAAAAATTAGAATTTAGTTATTAGGGTTTGATAAAATTCTTATAAACAATCTCTACCGTAGAGACTATATGTTTAGAGGATTTTATCAAACTACGTATATACTAAGGTCTAGCTTTTTAAAATTTGTAATTTAATCTAAAAATTTGGAGTTGGAGAAAGTATGATGGCAGAGTAAAAATCAAGAAAAAAAAAAAACAAAGAGAATATTTAAATTTGATGTTGTTTTGAGACAAGAATCTTAATGTTGGGGTGATTTCTGAGGTGCATGAAGGGAAACTATTGTTTTTTAGGGCTAATTTTATTATTATTAATTTGGAAATTAAAAAATAAAAGTTGGCCGAAAAGCTTGACTTTTGTTGTCACAAAGTATGTTACATTTCTTTGAGTGCAGTTCACTCCCTTTTTTCTTCTTCTTCTTCTCTCTCTCCTCTTGTGGTTTCCAGACATTTTCACATCACAACCAAACACTTTCTCTCTCTCCTCACTCTCTCTCTTGTAAGTTACACGTGTGGAATTAAAAGAAAAAAGAAAAAAAAAAAATCACATCCTACCTTCTAAAACAAAATGTACCAAGACTTCTCAAGTGAATTAAACTCAAACTGATGATCTCGAAAACTACTCAAACAGTTGTCGGAACAATGCGGTTAGCAATTATTCGCAACTACATTTGAATTAGAGAAAGTTAGAATTTAGTCTATATAATTTGATAAAGCTCTCATAAATGGGTTTTATCAAATCATAAGAATTAAATTATAAGTTTCTCCGAATAAAAGAAACAAAGTTTGCAATTTAACAAAAAAAAAAGAAAATTTAAAACAAAATTTGAACAGGGACAAATACACCAAACCCTAACTCAAACAACTCTACTTGATCTCAATAATGTTTTTCTTCACTCGATCGGTGCACGTAACCGTAGAAAAACGAGTAACGAATAAAAGAAGAGCCTAAGAAATGAGATGAGGAAGGAGGGATACATATATTATGAACTCACATGGAAATCTTGTAGGTGATTTGAGATGTTGTTGGAGGTGAAAATATGAGGAGAAAGAGAGAGCAGTATAGAAGATTATTGGAATGAATGAATAAAATTAAAGAGGATATATATATATATAAATAAAAATGAAAAATGAAAAATGAAAAAAGGGTATTGATTGCGCGTGGGGTGGCAGATGAATAGAAAGGTTTGTTTGGACGGCGTGAAACCATTGTTTTCACGCCACCCCCCCCCCCCCCTTCTCTCTTCTCTTACTACTTTCATTTTCTTCCCACCGCAATTTTGTCTTATAAGCTTTTTTTTTTTTTTTTTACTTTCTTTTTCTCTTTTTCCTTATATTTTACGTTGCAAACCCTAGAAAATTAGGTCAACATTTTGGAGGAATTTTTAATCCTCCTTCAACTTCTTCTAGTTTTTTTTTTCTTTAAAGAACATATGTTTCTATTCCTAGATTTAGTTTGGATTATGTAGTCCTTAGGTTTTCAAATGATTATTTGCTTACAGTCTTTAAGTTTTGAGTTCGGTTTCGATTAATCTCTGAGTTTCAAAATGTTATAATTTTATCCTTGAAGTTACAGTAATGTTTCAACTTGTTCTTTGGAGGGTTTTTTTTTCTTTTTTTCTTTTTTTTGGTCTGTTCTAAGTTATATGCCGTGGAGAAGGATTTGGATTGTTGTAGTATTTAGATGCATTTTGAACACTAATTAAGGAACGTAGACTCATGAATTTTGAATATGCCTTATTTAGTGAATATTACGGTTAAGTAGTGGCTTAGTGATAAGCAAGTTTTTAAATATCTATGTCAACGGAAATGGGAATGTTGAAGTTCCAATTTTATGAAAATGTTGACGGAAATATCATTAAAATGTCATTGTTGATGGATAATTTTTGGGAATAATTATAAAAACAGAAAATTAAATCAATAAATGATATTTTACCCTTTTAAAACAAGTTAAAATACTGATTATTTATATTATTATATTATATTCGTGATAAATTAATAAATCTGCTAATATGGCTCAATCTCATCCAACACGGAAGCCGAGTCTAGCAAAATGCTCAACATATTTGAAGGTTATCCTGATTTGACTTTGAAATCATATTTGGGATCACTTAGGTTAACAAATAGATAGGTCATTATAAACCCCATAGGAAGTAAGTCGATTCTCTCCCTCTCAAATTCTAACGTTTCCACACACTTTCATTTTCATATTTGGGATGACTTAAACATCTAATGTGTCAAACGCCAAATCGGTGTGCAAGTTTTCCTTTCTATTGCATGTCACGTTCTTCTTCTATCCAAACAAATTTATCGTTGTTGTCACATTAATGTCATACTCTTTTTTCTTTTTAAAATTTGGCATATATTTTATAACATCCACTTTATTTTCAATAAAAAAAATCTATATATCTTTCTTAATTTCCAAAACTCAAACCACTTGTATAATCAAATAAACTTTAATTAGTAATATGAAAATTTCTCATATCCCAACGCCTAGTCAAGCCTTATGGATAAGTTTATTTTTCTTAAATTCTGTGTGAAATTAACATGAATAACTATTCCAAATATTTAACTTTGTCGTTTTGCAAAGTGAAACAAAAAAAAAAAGAAAAAAAAAGAAAGTGATTTTAGAATTAAGGAACCAAAAATGTCTGTTTTAGAAGTTGAGCATAAGGAATTGTCTGTTTTAGAAAAGGTCGCTTTCTGTCACTCCCACAATCCAGCTTTGGTTGTCTCCTTTGCTGAGCCGCCCTTTGCCATTTGGAACCAACCACTTCTCGCCACGTGTCCTTCCATGACAGACTTTCCAGCTTGTCCTTGTGGAATTGCTAATCATTTGTGTTCCCCACATATATATATTTGATTTAAACATCTATCAATATTCCTTTTTTCTCTTTCATACTTAACATTTTTATTTTCTGTGTACTTAATTAAGTACTCTAATTAATAATTATGCTGTAATC
This sequence comes from Citrullus colocynthis, assembly GCA_031780015.1. Taxonomy (NCBI): domain Eukaryota; kingdom Viridiplantae; phylum Streptophyta; class Magnoliopsida; order Cucurbitales; family Cucurbitaceae; genus Citrullus; species Citrullus colocynthis. Next base: position 6,649,374 of record QLSR01000005.1, on the reverse strand, counting down.
TCTCATTTTATAACTTTGTTACCTTTTTTGTTGTAATTTTACAAGATTGGAATTTGAGTTAGTTAGAAGTTAGAACATGGGTAAGTACTGTCAGATTAAATATATATTAGGGTTTGTGTGTGGCTGTCATCTTTTAAAGCTCTAACTTTGGTCTCCATATAGGTTAAGGTTGGTGTTAAATTTAGGATAAATAAGAATTTTGATTTTCGAACTTTTATGAGTAGCAATTTAGATCCCTTACGTTTGGTTATCATTTCATTACTAAAATTTTGACCTTTGTTTAGGAGCTAAAAAATGTCAGAAAAGTCCTATGTTGATGGCAACAAAAGTCAAGAAAGCCCCTATGAAGAAAGCCTAAAAGTCAATTACAAAAATTTTTCGGAATGAATCACTTTTATCTGTGAGGGTTTTATGAAACCATAAAAACTAAATTCTAATTAGAAACCATAAAGACTAATTAAATTCTAACTTTATCCTAATTATAGGACCAAATTTACGATTTAACTTATAATTATTATTCATACATAATTAAAAGGGCAGTTTTCAAATATAGTAAAATGAACTAAAATATTTACAAATATAGCAAAATTCTATCGTCTATCTGCGATATTTTGCTATTATTTGTAAATATTTTCAATAATGTTGTCATTTAAAATAATTTTCTTTTATATTTTGGTTCATTTTTCTATATTTGAAATTAACTCTGATTAAAATATAATATTCAAATTAAATATCAAATGAAAAATACTGCGTGTGTTATTCAAATTAGACTAAATCTAGATAAGATGCCTCATTATTAATGAAAAAAAAAAAAAAAGAGTCCATTTGATAAAGGAGTCGACGGGAATCTTGTAAAAATATATTGGAAAATTTGATTTTAAAAAAATAACTTAATAATTTCAGTTTATTCTTTTGACACCTGTATATCTTGTTCACATAAATGAAATAGTGCTTTTATAAAAGTGTTTTAATTATTTGGAGAGTGTCACCATTAAGCTTTTTTAAGGGAAGTAATTATTTATTTATTTTTTTTAAAGAAAAAAGTGAAGTATTTATTATTTAAGCTCATCCGAAATAATAATATAATAATAATAGTTAACGGTATGGTTTAGATTGATTTTGAAGTCGTCATTTTTTAAGCTTTGTTTGATAACTATTTTTTTTTCAATTTTTTAAAATTAATATATATATATATATATATTTTACTCTAATTTGTATCAATTTTCTTTTAGTTTTAAAAAAAATTGACTTTAAAAGTACTGATAAAAGTAGATACCAAAGCAAGAAATGGAAGTGAAAGGGATGTTTATAAGCTTAAAATTTTTAAACAATTTTTATAGTAAGGAAATCACATTTGAAAGTGTAAAATTAGTTTAATATTAAATTAATTTAGATGATTAAAGATATTTTGAGAATATTTTTAGTATTTCTAAGATCACTCTCAAATATGTCAAAAATGTTTCATTATTTCCTTTTTTTATGGAATTTTTCAAACCAATTTTTTATGATGAAGAGTTGGTTTGAATACTAATTTGGTTCTATATACATTCTAACTTTGGTTTATTTTTATTCATGTACTTTAAAAATTTTATTTTGGTCCATATAATTTTAAAATATTCATTTAGTTCTTGTATTTTTTAAAAATTCATTTTTGTCTCCGTGCTTTAAAAAAAATGGTCATTTTGATCCCAATTTACAGAATTTGAAAACAATATTTTACACAATAAATCTTTTAATACCAATTTATGACTACATTTAAAAAAAAAAAATTAGTAAATGAATAGTGATGCTAAAATCTTGAGGAAACCAAATAAATGAAATAAAATAAAAATGAAAATGAAGGATCAAACTAAGGTGGCAGTTTTTCTTGATCGATCTCGACCACTGAGATTTATATGGAATAATTAACTTTTTCATCCTATGATTGTTTTGGACTTTCTAGGTAAAATTTGGCTAGTTTTTCTCGATCGAGATCGACTACTGAGATTTATATGAAAAAAAAGTTAACATTTTCATCTTATTCATTGTTTTGCGCTTTCCTGGTAAAATCTCGGAAGATTTACCCTGCGATTCTATATATTTGGGCTTCCTCGTTGAAATCTTGCGTAGATTAACACCAATATTCTATATATTTCCAAAATCTTACTTAGTTTTTCGCAAAATTTGATCTTTGCCAAATTTTAAAATTACAGTGTAATGACTTGATATCCATTTGGATAAATGGTAGATCTTTTTTCAAAATTTGGAAATTTAGATAATCGTGGAAACATAAATTAGGTGAAAGATTTAAAAAATTACGTAAGCTTTGATATAAGATTTGATAAAGATAATTAAATTTAGTTAAAATTTGAAAAGATATAAGATTTGGAAAGATTAGTAGAATCTTGATGTTAATCGTGCACAAGATTTTCCTGCAAAAGTTCACAACAATCAATAAGCTTAAGATAGAAAAAGTTAACTTTTTATCTAAATCTCGGTGGTCTATCTTGACTGAAAACCAAGAAAAACTATTTTAACGAATTCTAAAAAAGTGTGCTATTTCTAAAGTATAGAAACTTAAAAGAGCTATTTCTGACCATTTTCCAAAAAGCAAAATAAAATGTCTCCATTTTTACCTAACATTCATATTTCATCAGATTGGGGTCTAAATTTAGAATACTTTATCACAATTTTTAGTAAACCTTCATTTTACTTACCCACTTATTTAAATAAAAAGATTACTGAATAATTAATTTCTTAAATTGAACCATTTTATCGAACTAACTATCAACGATAATTGATAGGTACTCTTTATATTAAAGGTAAAAGTTTAAATCCTTATACCCTCTACTTATTATACTTAAAAAGAAAATAATAACAATAATATAAACATCCTAACTTTACATGTCATACATTTTGGAACACATCAATTGTTATTATTATTATTATTATTTTTTTACTTTTTGCCATTGATAAGTGGGTATATTTTAAACTCTGACATTGAGGTTGATAGTACAAATTTTATTCTAGTTGAGGCTATATTCATGTTGGCTCAAATTTCTAATTGATTGAAAGATTATTCTTAGATTTACTATTAAATAAATTATCTTCTAATCAAGGCTAAATTTAAAATTCTAGCCTTCCATGTATCTCTATGAAACTCACCAACTTTATAATAGGACCCTAATAAAGTAAAAATGACCATATTTATTCAAATTTAAGGTCCCATTTTATGAAATTTAAAATCTTAAATAAAACCTCTCTTTTCCAGGAAAAGTACTGTTGAAAATCATTATGGATATTCATTACAATGGAGAGATATTTTTGTGAGTTCACATGAACTAGGGGAAAAAGGAAAATCATAGTAAGAAATATAAAGATGGAATAATATTGTCAAGTCTTCTAGTAAGGTTATATATTTCAAACAACCTAATTATGGTTTTGGATTTTATTTTAATTTTAAATATGATTTTGGATAGTTAAAAGTGTATGGTTTGATGACAAATTTTGTACTGAATTTCTATTTTGATAAAGAAGATTGTCACTAATCATTAGTTTTATTACCTTTTAACATTTAGATATATTAGCCAAGTTGAAAAAAATTAGATTTTTTCAAACATACCCTTGTTACCTTGTGAAATGAAAAAAAATATAATGCATGGTTAGTCTTGTAATGGGATTGAAGAAGGCCAAATCTTGTTACATTTCGAGGGGTAGTCTTGACTTTTTATGGATAACGTCGAGACGTTGCTCTTAGCGCATAATCATTACCAATGATTTTCTATATATTATTATTTTCGTGCTGAATTTGAGAAAACCAATTGAAAAGAAAAAGGTTCTAATTCGATTTATGCTCAATCTTGAAAACTAGGAGAGCATTCTTGAGATTGTTGATTTAATTTCAGGACTTTGATATTGTTGATTTCACTATGGGAACGAGTGTGGCACACATTTATTAGAGAATTCTTTATTTCCCCTTTGAATTAGTAGAACTACTTGCACGAAAGTGAGATGGTTCTCATAAAAGCTATTAAAATAAGTTCTAAACGCCTTGTTAGTTTGTAGAAGATAGACTGCGAAGTTGATTTTACAAGTTAATAAAATGATTTAGCTAAACTCAAAAGAGGAAGTTAATTACCATAAAATTTGACTCTCGTAGAAATTTCGTGTTTATATACTATTGTAGCATCTAGAGCATGCAACATTAGTTTATACTATCTTTGCAACTATTTGAAAATTTAGAGAAGGAAAAACACCATCGTAATAGAAAATTTTCTTATTCTTCATCTAATTTTTTTTTCTTAAAGGATAGAAATCTCAAGTTAGTTTCTTCACATATGACTTTTTAATTCTTTCACATTTGTACCACATTATCACTAAGTATTATTTGGCTATCTAAATTTACTGAGGACAACCATAAAGGTAAATTAAAAGCTGAAAATGTTGATAAATTGAAACTTTTTTTAAATTAAAAAATTACAAACGTTGCGAATTAAAACACATACTTAGTCTTTAAGTTCAATTGGTTGAATAGAAATTTGAACCCTAACTTCTAGAGAAGTATGTAATTTATTTTTATTGATTTTTCAATAATTTTTTTCTTGAAACTAGTACACATTATTTATATATATTATAATTGTTAGAATCCAAAAAAAGAAAAATTATGCTATAATAAGAGAGAGGAGAAGAAAATGTAACTTTTCTTAGATCTCACAATACGTTATATGTTATTAATATTTAAATGCACTTTTTGTATGGTTTTTGAAAAGATTACTTAAAATAACATATATTAAATAAGAAAGAAATAAAGTTAATTTATTCTTTTTGTTTATTTATTTGTTTATATAGTACTCTTACACATTCCATCTATAGTGAGTTCTAAGCAAAGTTATATTCAGACCAATTGCCAACTATTTTATATTATGAGGTCATCATTCCTTCCCCATATAATTATATTTCCTTTTTTTCTATTTATTAAACCAAGACCCTACCATTTCATTATTTATTCATTTTCTTTTTATGAAATATGTTATAATCATTTCTTTAGGATGCTCTTTTTGGACTAACTTAGGTGAGCTTTGAGCTTTTTGTACAATTTTTGGTCCACACTTATGGAGTCATGTTTGCTTCATAGTTATGAAGTGCACTAGAATCAAGTATGTGTGTGGTTTATGTTTAGATTATGCCATCAAAAAAATTAATTATAAGTGTTTTTGTCATCTATATTTATTTTGTCATTAGATCAATATTACTTTGTTTTACCTTTTCTCAAACAAATTAAACTCTAATGTTTTATTCAAGGTTGAACATTGAGTTTTCAAATTTCTTCCAAATTCATAAGTTCTTTTTAGTATAACAAATTATCAAGCAAAGCATAATTTGTCCATAAAAGGTGATTTTTTAGCTATATTGTTGAAAATCAAAATTTCGAGCATGATAAACTAAGTCATATAAAAGCGACAAAGTCACTTTTGTAGTAGTCTAAAAGGAAGCTTTTAGACCTAGAGAGATAGAGATCACAGATGGAATCAACAAAGGCCTAAATCTCACTTGTATATTACGATTTTCCAACCAAAAGATTCCAAATGACAAGGAAATCGATCAGCCTAGAGAGAAAAAAGCCAGCTTCAAAAGCTTTAGAAAGATCCTCATACAGGACAATAGCTTCTCGCTAAAAGAAAAAATGGCGCAATAGCAAGCATAATGTCACCGTTGGAATCACAAACAATGACCCCAATTTTCCCACATCATCATTCAGTACCTACTACATCAAAGTTTACCTTGAAAGAACCTTGAGGTGGGGGCAGACCATATGATGATAATAAAATTGGGAGAGAATTGGAGCAAGTACACTGTGAGAAAGCAACTGGTGATCCAAAGACTCCACTAAATTCATTGCATGCCAAATAAGATCATGATTTTGGAGGAAATGTGACCCTTGGAAACAAAGAGATTGGACCCTATCACAGATTGCTAAAGCAATAAGCGAGAAGATCTTGATGCCTAAAGGGTTCAAAATCTCACACGTCCTGGTGTTCATCAATTTCAGCTTGTATCTTATTCTACCACGAAACTGTTTAGCACATGGCTAACCTACAGTTGGGAATATGTGTATTAATGTGGCAACATTGGCCAAAGTTGGAGAATAAATTAAACTTTTATTAAAATTTAAGAATAAAAGATATAATAATGTACGACATCAAAATGGTATTCGAATATCTAGGGACATATTTAGGGCAAAATGGTATTGACATATTTGTGATTTTATAATCTGTGAAATTTAGTATGTGGAGGTTAATTAACCGCTTGGCAGCATAATTTTATACAAAGTTTAAATAAGTTGGGTTGGGTCGAGTTTCCAAAAAAATCTAAAGTATTTTCACTGTATCTCAAATGTCTTGAGTCTTATTGATTATATAGAAAAATGATTCCGTAAATGGTCACTCTTGGCTAATTAATTAATCTCTTGGATATTTAATTAGACCTACCAAGTTTTCTATATACACTTTAGCACATTTTTGCCTTACAAGGTACATGGCTGACCCATAGTGTCAGCCTTCATGTGTTGACCTTCATAGTCCACTTTAGCACATTTTTGCCCTACAAGGTACATGGCTGACCCATAGTGTCAGCCTTCATGTGTTGACCTTCATAGTCCTTGCTGATTTTTCAACCCATATTTGTAAGTTGATCTCTCTAGTTCTTATGGTTTAACCTTATGGATTGTACTTAAATTAGTGGGACAAAAACTTATTTGTAACAAAAAGAAAAAAAAAAAAAAATCTTTTATTATTGTTGGTCATACTGCTAGACTTGAACATATATAATTTGGCCATACTATACCAAATGTGAACAAACTTTCATAAAGACATAATTAAGCAACTTTTAGTAAATAATCATTGAAATTATTGTTTTAATTAACAACAAGAAAACACATAAATTACAAAATTGTACTTTATCCCAAACATATACTTAAAAGTATGATGTGTGTATGAAAATGCAAATACAGAAAAAGAAAATATGAAATAAAAAGGTGATGAGAGGGTAGATCAACATTGGCTTTGAAGCCCTAATATCATACCTTTAATATATGCTAAAATTAGAGATATATAGCAAAGGAACAAAATCATTTCAGAATGCATGCCCTCCAAATATTTTTAATTTACTTCAAAACCCTAATTTGGCCAAACATTCACAATACTGTTCCCAGAAAGAAAGATAAAATGAAAGAATTAAAAAAAAAAAAAAAGTAAAAAGTAAAATATATATATGCTTTGCTAGGTGTATTTACATAAAAAGAAATACGTAAAATGTTTGTTTTTTAAAAAAAATCTAAAATCAACATCATCCTATTTTCGATTTGTAAAATTTTGTTGTTAGGTTTTATACTTTTGAAATTTATGTTTTCTTCTCAATTTTTTTCTTTAAAATTTATCTTTTTTTAAAAAAATTAAAATTCTTAATCAAATTCTGAAAGTAAAAATAAGTTAACTTTTTTTTTTTTTTTTTAATTTTAAAATTTTTTTTTTTTTTTTTTTGTTTTTAACTTTGAAATCTTTATCTGATTTTTTTTAAAACATAGATGGAAAATAGATAATAATAATAAAAAAAATTATTGATTGAAACAATGTTTCTAAACTTGTTTTAAAAAAAAAAAAAAAAAAAATTGAAAATTTATGTAAACGTTTAAATAATTTATTTGTTATAAAAATATAATTGATTTGTCAGTCATTATATTGCAAAAATGTTACTTGTGGAATAATTAAAAATTGGGCTCTTTTTAAATATAGCAAAAAATTAAAATATTTATAAATAGAGTAAAATTTCACTGTCTATCTGCGATAGATCGCAATAGACTATTATTTATGTCACGATAGACACAAATAGTAGTCTATGCATCAAGATAGATCGCAATAGACTATTATTTATGTCACGATAGACACAAATAGTAGTCTATGCAGATAGATGATGTATTTTGCTATTAGTAATAAATATTTTCAATAATTTTACCATTTAAAATAATTTCTATTTTGTGATGTTATTTATAAATCAATTTTCTTCTTTCCCTTTTAAATCGATGTTAAATTTAATGCTTAGTTAACTTACTATTTTCTATATTATTGTCAATAAGTTCAAAGATAAATAATACACGCATAAACCACATTTATACAAAGTATATATGCCTTCCTCAAAGCTCTATGTACACATATACTTTTTATCTATAAGGACAAAAGACACTTTTAGTTTTTGTATTCTAATGTTCGTGTCTATTTAACCTTTGCGGTTTCAAAAGGAACATTTTTGGACTCTTAAGTTTAGAAAAATATTTTAAATAGTCCACAGAATTCTTTGATCTTTAATTGACGGTTAAAAATGATGACGTGGAAGTAACTAAATGATTAGGCCCAATTGATGTGGCAAGTTTAATTGACTAGGCTAAAAAATGCTTTTTTTCTATTTTTTGCCATTATTTATATCTATAAGATTAAATTACAAATTTACTCAGTCTCTAACTTGAAAATGTGTCTAATAGATTCTCATAAACTTTCAATTGTGTATCTAATAGTTTTATAAAGTATCACTTTTTTTTTTTAATAGATTCTTGACACGTTAAAAAATTTTAAGAATTAACTAATCTATTAACTATAACATTGCATTTTATGTCAAATAAAATATTGAACATTCAACTTTATGTATTTAGCAAGTCAAGTATCTTTTAGACACAAAATTGAAAATTTAAGTGCCTATGACACATTTCTTAATGTTCATGTTCCAAATAGACACAAATTTAAAAATTCGTAAGCTATTAAATATTTTTGGAATTTATGAACTAAATAGACAAAAATATATATATATACACACACTTATGGACTAAACTTATAATTTCTTTTAATTTTTATTATTCTATAATTTTGTTTTAAGATATTTCTCGAGTAAATATCAGCATGTACAAACAACTTTGAATCAGCATGTACAAACAAAAGTATAGTTCACTTTTTAATGTATAATTCTATCATTTTTGGTCGTGAAGAGGAAAATAAAGTATATAATATATTTCATCAAAATTCCTTTGACCAAAGAGACTGATTGTGTCTTACCGATAAACTTACTTTTGGCTAGTTAAAAAAATATTTCAAAATTTCTATACATTTTTTACAACATATTTAAATATTAATTTCTTGTAATAATAATAATAATAATAAAGCACTTTAATTGTTGACACTTTTTCAAAAAAGAGTCGGGAGGAAGAAAGAAAAATCCTTAAAAAGTACTATATCTTTGAAGCACTTAATTTGGTGTGAGATATTAGATATTGTGATACAATATATTTCTTTAGGAGATTTTCTTGTTATGTGGTTATTTAGGAAATAAAAGTAGATTGATTTTATAATACATGATTTTTGAGAAATTCTAGAGGCTTTCCTATTTTTGACATTTTGTAAATTATATATACTTGTTCGGTAAATACTAAGTTTCAATAATATAGAGAGTGAAATTCTTGAGATTGGCATGGTATCAAAGTCTACATAAATACAAGTGTTTTTTTTTTTTTTTAATAGTCGCGCAGTGAATGCAAGGGCAACACCAATTGTAAGGGATTGAAAGTTGACATAGTCTATCATTTATGGGGGCCCATAATAGAATGAGTTTGTAATGTAATGTAATCCAAATCTCATGTTTGAATTGACAATTTTGGGTCTTCTTTATTATAGCAAACTCATTTTGTCCCCCACAATTTTCGACTGAATCCTCTCTCTCATCATTTTCACACTTCACAATCCTATTTCCGTTTCACCCTTGATATTTCACTCATTTCCCAATAATTCTTATTACATTCCTACTTTTCAGACAACCCCTTAGGGTCCAGCGATGGATAAGAGAATGTGATTATTCCAATACATCTTTATGGTGAGAACTACGAGTAGGCGAGGGTGGTTAGAAGTACTTAAAAGCAAAGCGAAAAATTTGTTTCATTGACGAGACTATCGAGAAACCAACTAATGATGAGAAGTTTGAAGATTTGGCCACAATTTATTACTTGATGTTGGTGTGATGGTTGACCAATACTCTTGCTTCTTTTGTGTTAGTGATATCTTATTAAATTTACTTTCATCTATCAACTTAAGCTTTTGAGTCAATCGGTGATTTAACAAGATATCAGAGCAAGTTGTCCAAAAAAGTCCTGTGTTCAAGCCTTTATTGGAAAGTCGAAATCAAATCTTGATATTAACATCGATATTTTAATTCTTGAGTGATATAATATTATTTAACATTTAATAATATTATATCACTATATCCTTAAATCACTTACTTCCAGCTCAATTTCTCGATTGAGCTTAATTCTCCTTATGCTTCAATAAGGGTCATGAAGCATTTTCTAGGAGAAAATTTTGGTGTGCGACTTGTACGTGCTAATAAGATAGGGTATAGTTCAAATCGTCACAATCCAGTAATCTAGGCAACATCTTAAGATTGGTCGGGTAACTACAACTTAGCTGCAACAAAATTTGAGTTTTTCGAATTTATAAAAAAAAAAAAAAATTGAACGCCAAACTCCAAAGTAAGAACACTTAATTGCGTTGAATAGTTGATCGTGTTAATTATGAGTGGTCAATTTTATCAGATGTGGGAACATTATAAAGTATTCTTATTAGATTGTCAAATTTAAAATATGTGAATGCAGATAAAGTGGTAGATAATGTTCTTTTATGTCCCACAATTAACGTTTAAAATTTAATATTAAAGCTTGGTATGTTTGTCAGCATGCAAACAATGTAGAAATAGTTTTCAAATTGCTACAAACAAAGCGAGAGTCGTGTATTTAAATTTGTGCATTTAGATTTGTAGGGATCTTAACCAGACAAATTTGTCTTGTGGAGCTCACTATTTTTTTTTTTTTTTTTTTTTTTTTTTTTTCC
>QLSR01000005.1:6624394-6638183 GCA_031780015.1 Citrullus colocynthis | reverse complement strand
TTTTTTTTTTTTTTTTTTTTTTTTTTTTATCACCGCAAATGACTATTCTCTTGGTGTTTGGATTCATTTAATCAAAAGCAAAACAAAGGTTAAATTGATGTTCTTTAATTTTGTTGTTATGATTAGACGTCAATTTGGATAAGAGATCAATATTGCACGTAATGATCATGGACCTATTTTTTTTTTTTTTTTAGAATGGTATATTATTTGAGACCTCTTGTGTTGGAATTCTTCGAAAAAATGAGAGGGTTATGAAATATCAATATATACTTTAAATGTTGCAAGGCCAATTCAAGCAAATTTGCCTATAAAATTTTAGTGTGAATGTGTGTTGACGGTTTGCCATTTGATAAATCATCAGAGTGTGAATATTTGAACCTTCCTTGTAGTCGCAACCAACCAAAACCGGGAGGCATTCATCAAATGGGTGTTCACAATGACTTCTTGCACAAAATGATGGAAGAGGTTATTGTCTATTAGCACCAACTTGAACATAGTTGAATTAGCATAAGACATACACTCTCAATCAAAAGATAAGTTAATTATTCGAATCTCTCAACCCGAATTGGTTATACTAAAAAGAAATTATTTATTCACTAACATATGAATGTGATCCCTTAGTTTAGCATAATTTTAAATTGGTCCCTCAAAATTTAAGCATATCTATGTGATTTAAGTAAATTCTCGTAAATCTTCTCTATATTTTATGTGTGAGATTACAAAGAAATGAACTAATGTTTTCAATTTGGCTTATTGTGTTAGTTGGTTACAAGTTTTTGACTTATTGAGAGAGTAAAAAATGATTTAACATAGAAATCATATTGAAACTAAACTTTAACTAAAAGACAAACTTTTAAGTTAAATGATAAGTTTAATTATCCCTCATTTTTCAGATCTGAGTCTATTTGGATTTTAAACTTTAAAAAATGTTTAATATGTTTCTAAATTTTAATTTTATGTCTAATAAGCCCATGAACTTTAAATTTTGTGTATAATTAGGTTACTGAGAAAATTCGAAATTTTGATCTATGAGATACAAATTTGAATTTCATGTCTAATGGAATGACCTTATACTTTCAATTGAGGGATTGTTTGGCTCGAGGAGTTGGGAGAAGAGTTATGGGTGGGAAAATTTCCCATACTACGTGGAGTAAAATTTTTTCATGTTTTCTCCATTTATTATGTGTCACGTCAACATTCTTTTAAAAGATACGGTGGAGTCCACTGACAATTTTCAAGTGTAAATAAAAGAAGCATGATATTATGAGGGTACTAGAAATCCTGGCGAAGTTCGTGAGTTCCACGACTAATGAAGACAACAATCTTATGTCTTATTAATTTCTTACATTGTGGTCTACAGAGTTCGCAACTCGCCTAGGCCTTCACAACGTCGCTCCTTGCCACAGACGCCCCCATAATGTCTAGTAAATCTATAGTCTAAAAGATTGAAAAGTTTACCAAATAGTCAAAAACGTCAAAATTGAAAGATTAAATTTTTGTAACTTAACGAAACTCTTAAAATTAATCATATGGATCAAATTAAATTTGTGTAGTTGATTTGAATTAAGAAAGAGTGAAAAGGAAACCAAGGTGGGGGCCACGTACTAGAAGGATAAGAAAAGGAATGATTATAGCAATCTGAAAAAATGATAGCAATTTGATGCGATCAACCGACTTTCCATTCTTAAAGTAAAAATTTGAAAGTTATAAACTAAAACTAAAACAATACTCATAAGCTTAAGACATTGGAAATTTCATAATGTCCATTGGCCATATTTCACCATCACCTTTTCTTCACTAAGCCCCAATTTTTTTTAATGCAATTTGGATTCTTTTACCTCAATCATTTTCACATATATAAAAAAATAAAAATCTTATAATAACCTAATTCATTAAGGTATTAAGGATTTCATTACCAATTTAAGTGGTAGGGTTACATTCGAATATTAAATTCTCTTATATGAATGGTAATATTGAAAATAAATATCTTATATTTTGATCGTTGCTGAAGTTTAATCACATTCACTTTTATTTGGTCTTTAAAATGTTCGTATGTTCTATTTTAGTTCTTCAACTTTTAAGTTTTGTGTAAAACTGTGATTAATTTTTTTGATGAAAATCCAACGTCAAGGATGTCCACAAAATTTATGTTTTATTTATTTATTTTCTTTTTTTGCAAAGTTTAGGAATTGGATTAAAACATGTAAAGTTTTTAGATCAAAATAGAAATTTAAATTTGGATCACCGAAAATAAATTATACCGATTGAGTATTTAAAACCCTATACAGTCCCATGACAACAGATATCATATTTCATTTATAGACTTTAATTTTCCATCTTTAATTAACCACATACTTTTTAACAATAAGAACTATATTAAATCACCCCAAGATTTAGGGATATTATTGACTTTTATGTCTTGACATATATATTATCATAAATAGAAAATTTTAAATTAAAAAAAAAAAATTAGACAGAAACCCCATTGTTAGTTTTTTCTCTCTCCCTTTTTGGTAAATAAAAAGATTTTATGTGTTTATTAGCTAAACATTTTACTTACTTTTTTCTTTAATGTTTTAAATCTCAAATTTCAATATATATTATGGACATAAAACAAAATCTTCTTTAATTATTGGATATGTTTTAAAAGAAAGTAAGGTAATAGACTTAAAATGAAGTCAACTATAAATAGTGAGTGTGTTAAAAGAAAGTAATTAGGCATGAGGAAATGATAAATGAATGAAAAGAAAACTATAAATAAATAAAACTATGGTAGGGGAGAGACATAATGACAATTAGATCAAATTCCAATCAATACTAGTTTGGTTGGCTAGACTATTCACACTATGGAGCTTGCCCATCTTAGCCAATTAATAGTTATAAATGATTATATCAAAGATACCATTTATTTTAAGAAATAAAAAATTTAAAGGGTTGTTTTGAAATATAGCAAAATGCATTAAAATATTAACAAATATAGTTAAATGTCAAGTCTATCACTGATAGACTGCTTATCTGTCTATGAATACTAGACTCTAATAGATGTCTATCGTTGTCTATCACCAACAGACAATAACATTTTGTTATATTTGCTATATTAGTTCATTATTCTTTTCTTTTGCTTTTTCAATATAATAATTCTAATATTTCATATAGATTTTTTTTTTTTTATTATATTTGTGAGTGTCCAGGCCAACTTACGTGCACCTCGACTAATCTCACAGGACAACTCACTTGACTTTACAACATTTGGGTGTCAAAGGAACCTGTAGGGTATTAAATCCTAAGTAGGTGGTCACCATGTATTGAACTCGACCCCTAATGTTGAAAAATATAATAATTCTAATATTTCATATAGACTTTTAAATTTTCTAAATGAAAAAACAATGCTAATGTTGAAAAATATGTAGGATTGAGAATTTGAACCTGTAATTTCTTAACAATTTTACAAAAAATAAAAAAAAAAACCATTTTTAAATATGCTCAATTTAGAATTCATTCTCGATCTTCAACCATGACAAATAATATGATGTGAAAAACATGTCATTGAATGTCCTTTAACATAAACCACACATCCATATCATCAAACATATTCGTGCATACGCTCATGTGTTCAAGAACTCAACCAATATACAACCACCCCAACCTAATACTATACATCTTCCTCGATGTATATAGAGAAATAAAATGCAAGGGAACAAAAAAACCTCCCCTGAAATTAAATGTGCATGAAATAATGGGAAAGGCCCGCTCCTCCAAAGATTTTCTTTTCCATCAAGAGATCTAAACGTTACCTTAAAAATAAATAAAAGAAACTAAAACTAAAGAAAACCAAACTATGATAAATAAAGGACCCACATTGCAAAAACTACCCTTGAAATATGGCGGTGGTTGCAATTACACCCTCAAACTTTCAACTCCTCAAACTTCTATAAGTGTTAAAATTGGATCCTTAAACTTATAATAAATATAGAAATTGGACCAACAAATGATATAATTAAACTCTTAAGTTTATACCACATATTACAATTTATATAATTATATAAGTTTTAGTGTCTAATTTTAATACTTACATAAGTTTGAGAGTTTAATTTTTACAATTAAAAGTTTTAAGGTATAATTGCAACTACCACCAACTTTAGGGGTGATTTTTGCAATTTGTCCAAAAATAAATAACTGAAAGTGAAAAATTAAAGATTTTCTTCACTAATTAAGTATCTCATTATTCTATATGTTTACAACTTTTTTTTTATAGTACAAAATATGGGTTATTGGAAGGATTCGATCCACAAAGTTTATAATCACTAACGCATACAAATACCAATTAAACCATGTTCTGTTTAGAGCATTTACAATCATTTACTTTTCAAAATTCATCTATGAAATTATTAGATCAACAAAATGCATGTCTTCTCTAGTGGTTTTGTTACCTCTTAACACCCAAATCTAAACAAAAGAAGGAACTCAAAAGTGAACATGGAGTTGACTTTTTTTACCTTGATTAACTAAGTGGGATCATTCATAACCACACAATCTCAATATTATATAAAGGTTGAAAATATTTCAATATTATTGTGGATAAGTACTATGTATATACTTAAAAAGCTTTGAAACTTTACTTACTTAAAGTCAATCACCCATTTTCTGTCTTGGTCGGCTATCAAATTTCCCTCTATCGTGGATTGGCGGTTCCAACACTTATATGCTTCCTAAGTGGTCTCAATAGGATATTTTTTTTAATAATAATAATAATTAAGATAAAATACCATTTTGATTTTTATCGGTGTGTTCAATTTTAGTCTCGATACTTTCAAATGTCCAACTTTAGTTGATGTACTTTCAATAAATCTTAAAGTTAGGCTTCTGCTGCTTATTTATTGTTATTTTTTTCAAAAACTTTTTGTTATCTATTAACATTCTGAGTATAGATTTTGAAAAACAACATATTATATTTTCAAACATGGAAATTTATTATTATTTAGCCAATTTTGATTAAAAAAAAATCAAGTTTGAAGAACTACATTTAAGATATATTGAAAGTATAAAGACTAAAATTGGACATTTGAAAGTTACATTGACTAAAATTGAATAAATTTCAAAGTACAATGTCCGAAATGGTATTTTAACCTAATAATTATTGTCTTGAAAGGTTTGGTACACATATTCAAGCTTTTTTACTTCTAAAATAAATGAGTGTGCTTATGTCCCCATATTATCAACTATTTTCTAGGGGTGATGTTAATAGAAATTTCAATGTCTTCATTTTATAGAAATATCGATAAAAATATTGATAAAATATTGTTGTCAATAGAGATATCGATGTTTCAATATTGTAGAAAAGCAATGAAAATATTGATAAAATGTTAATGTGGACGAGCATATTTCTTATTAAAAAATGTTTAAATTAACAAACAAGTATTATCATTTCATATAAATTTTAAATTTATTATTATTAACTGTGTCGATTCACAATAGTATAATTTTACTCATATATTCTTTTGTTATATTCTATTGATCTTTTTATGATATAAGAAATGTCGATTCACTCGTCATTTCAATATCAAGTTCGTTGACATATGAAAAAGCCAATGATAATATCAATTGTGTCAAGCAAATGTTGACATGACAAATATCGTGATGTTATATGAATAATAGAATAAAATACATGATAGAAGTTATAGCTGATAGACAATGAAATTTTTCTATATCTGTAAATAATTTGGCTCATTTTACTATATTTGAAAACAGTCCGACGAATTAAGACTTTTTAATAGAAAATGTATAAACAATATGCTTCAAGAATGAAATTAAAAAAAAAAAAACTTTTTTAATAGCAAATCTATAAACAAATTGTGTTTTAAAAGGGATTACAAGTGTATTAAGACATTATTGGTCTTCAAATAAGATGAATGATCACTATCTCACCTTGTGTGATATTGATAATATATTTATAAGGTTTAATTTAGTTTATAAATCTTTGAAAATGTTATTTGTAAAATGCAACTTACCCATGTCTAGAACTAGAGTATATTAATCTTAGAGTTTTATGTTGAAACAATTCTCTTTTGTCATATATATTTTCAGACAATAGTTTATTATGTGGAGTTTCATCAACAGAAATTAGTTTTTTAAATAAAAATATTGATATATTCAACAAATAATTGAGATGTTGAATGCTGAAAATTAGATGGTATCAAGATGTTGTTTAGAGATTATAGATATTATATCACATTTTTTAATTTTATGACGGATGATTTTGGATCGAATGGTTAAATTTAAAATTTAATGAAAAAAGAAAGTAGACCGATGTTAAGACAAGACATATTATATTGAGCTAAGGAAGGGAGTTGGGCCTTTGAGCCAGCTCATCTTTTTGCATCATCCTTGGCCTCCGAGAGGCCGACCACCTCATTCTTCAACACATTATGCATGTCCAGCATGCCCCCATTCTAGAATTGAGTCAAACGACATGAAATAATATATTTATTAACATTGTTTCATCTTTTTTAATATAATTTTGTATTTTAAAATTTAAAATTGAAATTTTGGATACATTGAAGACACAAAATTGTTATTTTTCAGAATTTACACGAAAATAGTTTTAGAAAACATAATCCAAATTACCTGACCAAACACAAATCTCTTGGACTAAGTGAACCTTGAAACATAAAACAAAAACCAAATTCTTTACCAAAAAGGTTTTGAAGGCTCGTTTGTATTGCACATATTGTTTATAGATATGAATATTAAATATTTAAGATTTAAATGCCTTGAATATATAATTAAAGTTCATGTTTGGATGTGTAGGATAACTAATGTTTGGTATATTTAAAAAAATGATAATCTTAAGAGACTAAAGTTTACTAGTTATTGAACTTGACATCTCTTTAGTAGGATTTTTAAATGGTTATTGTTGAGGATCCTATGTTTGGAAGATGGGAAAATCTCAAAATCTTACTAAGATACATGAGTTATTTCTCTCATTACTAATTGATTTTAAGATGAAACTCTATATTTATCTAATAGTTATATATCTTGATTACTCTCATTTACTTTAAAGTTGATAGACCAAGTAAGATATATATATATATATATATATATATATATATATATATATATATATATATATATATATATATATATATATAATAAACATATACGGTCACATAAAAATATAATTAAGATGAAATAATAAAATGTACCATTTTACTCTAGTAGAATCACCAAACTGTCGTTATAAGTTTGTGACATAGAGCATCTAACTTTGTTTCCAAGTGGAGAAAAATGTAGTTGCCACCAATCTCGATTTAGTGAGCGTGATTAATTTCGAAATAAGCTAAAATAGTCTACAAATAAAGATAAAAAAAATAAGTGCAAGAGTGTTTTGCATGAGGAAGATATTAGCCTCACCATATTTGTTCAAAGAACAAAATTCTCATTTTCTCATGTTAATTTAAGGAAAATTAGTCTTTCGAAAAAGAAGATTTTATTTTGATTTTTAAATGTCCAATGTTTTATTGATCATTATTAAAATAAATCATGAACAATAATTATGAGTGACATAAAATCTTAAAAAACCTATTTGAAATTAATTTGGCATTTTAAAATAAACGAGTCACCTTAAGTATAAAAAAAAAAAAAATACTTACATACATGCATCCAAACTGCACTTAAAAAATAGTTCTTTGTGTGTGATGGAGTGTGGTGCATACAAATGAGTGCATCTAGAAGTTCCAAAACAGTTGGTGTATAGTGGAGTGATCTATAGTTAATGAATGAAAACTAATTAATTGAAGAGTTTAATTAATTCATTTTGAATCATTTGAAGTTTATAAAGGTTCATGGGATCCTTGCTACCTCATATAAATAATTAGGGATAAGTTTTGATGAACGAAAATTGGAAACTTTCAAACTAATTTTAATATATTTTGATTTATTAATGAGAAAAAATATATTTAATGTATTTGATATGTTAAATATCAAATAAAAAAATATTAATGTACTAAAATAAATTAATAAAATGATATGTATATAATTTAGATGAGATTCAACTAAGAAAATATAATAGGAGAGTTAAAATATTTAAAAAATATTTCAATAGTTTAAATGTATTTATTTTAATATCAAATATATATATATATATATAATTTAATTAGGATTGACCCTCGGTGGTCATTATAAATAGAATCTTTATGGATTAAGCTAATTGAATCCTACCTATAGAGAAAAGAGTTTGTGGATATGGAGATTCAACCTCAATGAAGTTGGAGCACGAGGAGATATAAGCATGTCAACACGTTTTTCATTATATTTTTTACGTATTTATATGCTCAAACCTTGTCTATTTTAGTTTAGTTCGAAATAAACTCAAAGTGATCCAATATTTGATTAGAACTATCCCCCTCATTTTTATCATAAAACTTGGTGCTCAAAGTTTTATTTTGTTTGCTTGTTTAATCTTTCTAGGTAGGTTAGTTTTTATTTTAATTTTAATTTTAATTTTTTAAAATTTTTTTATTTATGAATTTAGACTCTTGATATTTTGTGGATTACTCTAATCTCTATGACCTTTTTAATGGATTCTGGGTAGGTTTGATCCTGAAAAGCATGTTTCTTTTCTTTCGTCTCATTTTAATATGTCATGATGAGGAAATTTAGAGCATGTTTTTACTCAATAATACTTTGAAGTTTTCAAATTCATGAATTCCATTAGTCTTTTTGTTTGTAAAACCTTTCAAGTCTAAACTTCCTCACATTGAACCTACTTGACATATTTATGAGAGTTTAGCTTTTATAATTTGCAAGCCAAACCCAAAGCCATTTTGAAACATTCAAAGTAGTCAATGAGGACTTTTTCATTATTAAGTTTTTTTTAGAGAGTTTTTTATGGAAAAAGAGAGAGTAAAGGGAGATACTTCTTTTCTAGTTGACGATGTAACAAAAAGGACATTCATGACATCCATAGATCAGTATTAAGTAAACAAGTTTAATAGAAGACTCTTGCTTGTAATTAGATATTTTTACCATAAATTATTAGTGAGCTAGAATGAAGGTAAGAATGACACCAAAGTTATAGAAAAAGCAAGGAAAAGAAAAAGAAAAAAAAAATGAAAAACCTAGCAGTCCAACAAGTTTGGAAACAACTTTAAAGTATGTTGTGTAATTAGGTTAGACTTCAAATTTAGCTTGCTTAGCAAAGAGGTCCACCCTAGGCTCAATGACTAAAGGTTAGGAGGAGTAAATGTGATGGCTAGGGTAAATTTTCCAAGGATTCGGTCTCGTGATGCTTAAGAATGAGTTGGCTTGACTAATATAGTTTGTATTATCGCCAATGTATTTATGTTAATTTCTTTATTGAGTTTAATGATTAACTTGTTAATTTGAACATTTAAGTAATTAAAACATAAAAGTTGCATCTTAATGTTGAGAATGTTTGAACAATATCACAAATTTTATTAAGAAATATGAGAATAAGGATTTATAAATAGTATGTCATGTGACCTTATAAATAAGACACTAAATCTTGTTAGTTTTGGAAAACTTTACATTTAAATGTTCTATATTACGGGAAATTTATCTTGAGAGGTCATTGGGATGGTTCGGTTCGTGCGAAATTTCCTCCAAAGTGGAGCACTTATGGGTCAACTGGAGCAATTGGGTTAAAAAAGATCCAAAATGACTAGATTGCCCCTAGGGAAGAGCATTATAAGGCTAGGCAACGGTTTGGAGCAACGTTGCAAGGCAGTGGTGCAGCGTTGCGACAGCGGCTTGTAACGTTTCAACGCTATTGAAGATGAAGGATGCTTAGGGTTGATTGATATTATGGTGTGTTGGGGATTGATGCTTGCAATGTTGCAACGGTACCCAACATCGCGAGGGTATCGACTTTAGTATATATAGTTCTGTTTCATTTGTGGGGTTGAAGAGAGAAGGGTTCCACCCCGACCTCGGAGCCACTTTCTTTATAAATTCTTCATCTATTTTAATTTTTACTTTAGTTTTAGATTGAGCATTTTATTTGTAATATTTCTAGACAGTGGCAAGCCTTGGTGACATTGTTCTTAACATGGAGCTAAGGTTAGTTTTGTTTAGTTTAGGGAGTTAGATGAACCCATTTGTATTCTTGTGAGAATTTTGAGCTTAATTTCATTATCTTTCTTCCAGATATTCTTCAATATATGCTTTAATTTCTTTAGCATGTATGAATGATTTAGATTGACACCCTAATTATGAATGCATGTCTAATTGCTACGAATTGATACATGATCTGTAAATTGTTGTGTTTTCAATTGCCAGAATCAAATTGTGTGTGTTGTCTTTCACAACTTCTCATGGGTACATAGCTTGCATGATTGATTTAGAACTAAAGAAGAAATCAATTAATTAGCTGGGCTTTTCCTAACAATTGATCATAGTACTTCTCTAGACTTGGATACAAGTGTTAGATTAACGTGGATTTTTTTTTTTTTTTTTTTTTGAAGAAACTTGACGTGGAATGTTGGTTTAACTTTTAGTTTAATTAAGGTGTGAGTCTTAATTAATGAATTTGGATTAATTCGCCTTTTTCGCATAAAGTAAACTGCAAATTTGTGATTTTAATGGATTTAATCTTACATTGGTATACCAAATACAAAAAACGATTAAGATAATCACTTGTTACGGCCTATATATATATATATTTTTTTTTTGAAAAATCCTAAATAACCTAAAGTTAAAACTAGTTTTGAAAAATTATGAAGGGTATTTTAGTCCAAAAGTGATGATATTTTCTTTAACCCGTTGAAATTCTCGGGCAGTACGGGCAGAACGGGGCTTAAAGCATAGAGATATTTCTTCTTGTAAAACCCAAAACCCTACTTCCCTCCCTTTCTCTCTCTCTTCCACTCTCATTCCCCTGCTAGTGTTATCTCATACTATTTCCTTTCTCTCTCTTCCACTCTTCAAAATTCTCTTACTCTGTTCTTTCTTCACCATACACACGCTCTTCATTCTCCGCCGCTTCAATTCAACCACTCATAGTGGAATTCACTGAATTCAACCAAGCTTAATCATGTGAGCAACCGCTGTTGCACTTCTGTTTCACAGGTAATTTTCATAATTCCTTTTGTTTATGCTTCTGGAATTATGGTTGGTAATGAAGTGGAGCCGATACTGGAGTTGAGGCCGGGGATGCCAGTGTTTCAATCGAACTTTAGTGTGGAACTGAGGTCGGCACTGTGAAATGACAGAGTTTCCAGCATATGGAGTTATAATTTTATTGTGTTGTTTGTTTTGGAGAATATGCACATTGCGTGTATGGAGTTGTTCATATAAATTATTCTGAAAGGATTCTGAACAGTCTAGTTTTTGACTTTATTGATTGTGTCCGCCTGCGTTGGCTTTTGATTTCCTTTTCTTGGGCGTGTTTTTCTTCTTTGTTGGCTGTGTTCTATTTTTGGATTTATTTTCTGTCATAATATGCAGATGGTGGTATGGATTAAATAAAAGTTGGCTTGGTTGTGCTTATTTTGACCTGAATGTTTTCACAAGCCTCAAGGAATGTCATAAACTCAAAATTTTTAACGTTCATTTGTTTTGACTTTGTTACTTTGTCTACAACGGCTAGATTGTATTTATTAACTAACACTCTGTTTTAACACTTTTTGGTTGGTTGGCCTTCGAACTTTCTTGCAGTATCTATCTAGGGAAATGGAATTTAGGAGGAAAATGACTCAACGGCTCCAAGCCCTAAAACTATACTATACATGATTTTTGCGGGAACTCACCAAAGAAATTCATCTTTTACCTTCCAAATGGATCAAAGAGAAACCAAAGTGAGAAAGGTATTCAAAATGTTTATGCTAATTGGCCTTGCTTCAGCGTTTTTGCCATCTTCCATATCCTTATTTTTTGACATCTTTTGTGCGGCATAATTTTAGGTTTCAAAGCAAGCTAGTTCAGTCCCTGCAGATTGCTGTGGGAAAATGGCTGCTCCAATTAGAACTCATGGTATTGGAAAAGGTCTGATGACAGTTTGGCAGGCAACAAATCCTAATGCTGGGGATTTTCCCACTGGTACAATTTTTGGTGGCCGAAAATTTATGGATGTATCTCTAGTTTCAACTTCTTCATCTGAACAATCATTACGGCAAGGAAAACGACCAGCACAAAAAGCTAAAATAAAGGTAACTTGAGTAGTTCTTATTCCTGGTTTCTATTTTTCCTTTAGTATATTTAATTTAGAATATTACAATACTTGTTACCTTTAAATAAATATGGTTGCTGATGGGAAGTTTCCTACTTATAAACAGGGAAGGCTGGGATCCAAAGTACAGGGAAAGAGAAAACCATTAATAAAAATCAGACGGGTAAATTTATGTAGTATATGTATTACTTATTTATATCTGTTTCCTTAGCAATTGGTCATCCTCTGTTTGCTTGGGTTCCTATTGTGTTCCAGGTGGAACGCAACGGAGAAAAGAGTCAACAGCGATTATGCCATGAAAAATGTGAACTTGCTTGGGAAGAAATGCAATCTCAAGGATGCGTAGACCAATTTGCTATACTTGTAGATGACGAAGAGTTGGAGCTGAGAGAGTTGCAAGCAGGAAAACATATTATGGCTTCTTGTGATCACTTCATGACAAATGGTGTTAATAGTTGCTCACTTTGTAAAGGTGAAGGAAGAACCTGACAATATAGTATTTATCTACTACATTTTTAGACTTTTCTTTCAGTGGCATCTTTAAGTAAAAGACTGAAGCTGAGGATAATTCTGAAGATTCCATCTCTGTGGTTCTTAATCTGCAAACTTGTGTGATTTTGAAAATTATTGAGAGAACCACGTTCAATTTTTGGGCACCTTCTAGTAGTGCTTTTAGGGAGAAATTTCCAACAGATTCTTAGCTTCCACTAGGTGCACCCTGGTTCCCTTGGCCATCCTTTGTTAAATCATTAGTGTTCCCAAGCCCACGGTTGAATTTACTCTTAGTCCAGCTGGTTTTTAGTTTTTCCTTTCTTGGAACCTGTGGAGATTTAGGAGAATTTTTAAAGGTTATGAAAGACGAGTTTTGTGGTAAACTAACCTTAATGGTTGCTTAGTAAGAATTTCTGTGTTTTCAAAAGAGGTAGGTTGACTTTAGATTTAATCTTTTTGACGTGCCACTACTCCACTTCCTCTCAAACTAATGGTGTTATATCACTGGAATGGTTGCAAGCCCTTTTGATTTTTAATATTCTTCTTCTACTGTTAATTTATTGTGGCCACTCACCTGACAATCAATATTTAATTTGACTTTGGTCTTTTTTATGGGCTGTGATACTCAGGGGCGAACTTCTTGTCCACCTGTTGCATTTTTGCTCCTTTTCTAAGTTAATGACAATGAATGAAATATATGTTGTTTTTGGAAAGAAAAGTTGTTTCTATTTAAATATGAAGGAGATCCTTGGAATATCATCTCTAATAATATTTTATATTTTCAGATATGCTGGCCAAGTTTCCTCCAAATTCTGTGAAGATGAAACAACCATTTGGCATGCAACCTTGGGATTCATCTATAGACATCAGCAAGAAACTATTCAAGGTTCATATTAAAAATTATGGAGTCGATTCTTGTCTGTTTAGTTCATTGAATAGGTGTCTCCAGTATGCCCCATCCTCTCCTCAATTGGAATTGTTTTAATTTGCTAGCATTGATGCTTAGTTGGTTTTTTTTTTCTTGGAAACATCCCTTGGGATGAAATCCTTTTAATCCTTGCCCTGTAATTGTTTTTTTTTTTTTTTTTTTTTTTTTTTTTTTTTTTTTTTTTT
>QLSR01000005.1:6601881-6624208 GCA_031780015.1 Citrullus colocynthis | reverse complement strand
TTTTTTTTTTTTTTTTTTTTTTTTTTTTTTTTTTTTTTTTTTTTTTTTTTTTTCTTTCTCTTATTAAGATAAAAATGTTTAGGGTTTATTAAGATAAGCATTTTAGGGTTTATTAAGATAAGAATGTTAGCTATATTATTTATTATTACTATTATTATTATTATATTTTTTTCTTCCTGTTGCGGTTTTTCTTTCACTTCCTCCATGACTTTCTTCTTTATGATATTTTTTAATAATTAATTTCCTTTGTAACAGGATGTATTGTCTTGTCCATAATGTACCTGTGAGTCCTGGTTATTTGTATGTTTAGAAAAGTAGCATTTCTAACCCAACTTAGAGAGATTGAGTAGAAATGAGTTGAAGTCATGGTGGTCATCTATATGCGATTTACCATC
The DNA here is from genome assembly GCA_031780015.1 of Citrullus colocynthis. Taxonomy (NCBI): domain Eukaryota; kingdom Viridiplantae; phylum Streptophyta; class Magnoliopsida; order Cucurbitales; family Cucurbitaceae; genus Citrullus; species Citrullus colocynthis. The sequence goes on along the minus strand of QLSR01000005.1, from coordinate 6,623,813 downwards.
CTATAAGTTTTCTTGGCATCTAAACTAAATGTATTAAGACGGTGGTCTAGTGAGTATAGTTGAGGTGTGCGTAAACTTTATCAAACAATCACGAATATCAATACAAAAAAAAAAAAAGAAAGAAAGAAAAGTAGGATTTCTTCTAAATAACCTTTCCATGAAGATGAAACATCTGTAACATAATTGTTGAGGTGTGCGTAAACTTTATCAAACAATCACGAATATCAATACAAAAAAAAAAAAGAAAGAAAGAAAAGTAGGATTTCTTCTAAATAACCTTTCCATGGAGATGAAACATCTGTAACATAATTTTGATTCGGTAGTGTTTTTATTTGTTTTGTTGTTATTATCTTTTGAATATAAGAAACAAATTTCGGACTAATAAACAAGAGAAACCAAGAATTAAAGTTCCTCCAATTAGGACAAACAATTACAAAGAGTTATTATAACGATTCTTCCTTTTGTTTCATGTTTTAAAATAGAATGTGTTTTTGTACTTCCTTGAGAATTTTTATTTTAATATTATTATTATTATTATTATTATTATTATTATGTATTAATGAAACTTTTGTTTCTTATTGAAAAACAAGAAGAATAAGAATAAAAGCTTGATGCATGATTGCATTGGGAAGTTTATCAAGTCAACTAAAATGATTCTTCCTCTTGTTTCTAATTAGAATGTGCTTTTGCTGTTTCTTATCCAAAAAAACCAAAAAAAAATGTGCTTTTGTACTTCCTTGAGAATTTTTATTTTATTATTATTATTGTTATTATTATTATCATTGTAACGATTCTTCCTCTTGTTTCTAATTAGAATGTGCTTTTGTACTTCCTTGAGAATTTTTATTTACTTTTATTACTATTTTCGTGTATCATTGAAATTTTTGTTTCTCATAAAATAACAAAAAGAATAAAAATAAAAGCTTGATGAGTGATTACATTTGGAAGTTTATCAAGTCAGTTGAAATGCAAAGATTAAACTTTTGGTTTTAAATTTTTTCAGGTCTTCAATTTTCTATGTACATACGCGATTACATTAGGCATATGCCCCTTCACCCTTGATGAGTTTGCTCAAGCATTTCTTGACAAGGTTAAATATCCTCTTTGATCTTGTCCTTTCCTATAAGAAAGCTTTCTGGTAGAGATTATGAATTTTAATCGTGACATTTATACCTTTTTCTGGTTATGTTTTTCTTGTAATTGCAGAATTCGATCGTACTTGGAAAGATTCACGTGGCCCTTCTCAAACTACTATTTTGTGATATTGAGGCGGAACTTAGCAATGCATATTTGACTCCTCTGAGCAAGTCTTGCAAATTTCTTGCTTTAGTTCATTCGGTCAGTATTTCATGACAAAGAGAGCAACTTTTATTGAGAACAAATGAAACTGACATTTAGTTATTAGCATGTTTTCTTAGTGCACTATGAATTTAGAGTGCTTTTAAAAATGTGAAGAAAGCACCTGTGCTTATAAGCTATATGTTTCTTATTTTCATTATTCTGAAGCTTGGAAGTCAAGATTTTGCTCTTGAGGTATGGAAGAAATCATTGAACCCTTTAACATGGACGGAAATACTACGGCAAGTGTTGGTTGCAGCTGGTTTTTGTTCTAAGCAAGGTGCACTGCAAAAGGAGACCTTTTCTAAGGTATTCGGTTTTCATACTTTTCTGCTTCACTGTCACCAGCTGTTCCATACTATTTCATAGGAGCCTATGCGTTGGAGTAATTCACAATTTTATTGATTTTCAATATTCAGGTATCTTGTTGTTTTCGGTGATGGAAGTTTGGTTTGTTCATATCCTATGTGATGCCTGTTCATCCATAGTTTTGTAACCGTGCTTTTTCAGTGAAGTTTTTAGATTTAGTATTAATATAGTTATATAGGCTGTATTCTTATCTACAATTAAAAGGATATTGGACAGGTTGTGTAGGAGAGTCAGAGCCATCTTCACCCCAGTTACTTCTGAAGTAAATTACCCATAGAGTGGCTACGGAGATTTGAACATTGGTCATATTATGACATTGTGTGACTTTGGCAGTACATATTACACAAGGATAAATGCTTTTTTTTTGTACTTTGACTTTATCCTAAATGCCTTTCTTGGAATCTTGGAAGGATGAAGGTTCCATTTAGCTTTCAAGTTTCAATCATATTTGATTTGATAGACATGTAAAGCTTTTTCAATGCTCCTGGATCGATACAATTTTAATCCAACCCAAATAACCCTACAGCTTAACATAAGGCCAAGCAGAGAACCTAAGAAATGCAGCCCGAACCTTGGAGATCCAAAACCTGAACCACTCTTGTCCTTTTGGTCTGTTTTATTATAAACTTAATGTCGGCAAGTTTGATTTTGTGAATGGTTCACTTTGTTCTGTTTTATTGTAAACTTTCATTAGTATCCTTCATTCTTGTTCTTTTTCTAGGAAATGGACCTTATGTCCAAATATGGTCTGCAACGTGGAACCTTGAAAGGTGAATTATTTTCAATTTTATCAGAGCAAGGAAACAATGGGATCAAAGTTTCTGATTTGACAAGGGAGTCAAAGGTATGTAACAATGTTGAGACAAATATGGATTACTTCATTGTCATTATTATTATAGTTGTTGAAAAAAGGTGGACATCAAAGTTCAAACTGCCATATTGATCCATTTGACATCAATCTTGTCTTGAAGATTGTTGATCTGAATGTTGCCGGCACTACTGAAGAACTGGAGCTTCAAATATATTCCACTTTGTCCAGTGATATAACTTTATTTGAAAAGATATCTTCATCTGCATATCGTCTCCGGCCTAGTCCTGCTGCGATGGATGTTGATGAATTTCAGTCGGACACTGATTTTGGAAGTGTAGATGATATGGCAGCTAGTACATCAATATGCGGCAGTAGTTATGATTCTGAATGTGATTCAGAAAAATTGTGTTCTCAAAGATTTAACATTAAGAAATCCAAAAACGAAAACCTGACTGTTTCCACAGAGATTGATGTAAGCCATCCGGGTGAAGCATGGCTGTTAGGACTGATGGAAGATGAATATTCAGGTTTAAGCATTGAAGAGAAGTTGAATGCATTGGTGGCTTTAATTGATCTTCTTTCTTACGGATCAAGTATTAGGCCAAAGGTACGGTATTCTATCTTGTAAGGGTCCTTTTTCCTAGTGTTTTCATCATAATTTTGTGATATTTGGTTACTCGTGAAAGACATTGATGAGTGTTTGTATTTATATCTTGAAGTTCCAAATCTATTTTTACTTTGTTAGATTTTTCTCTAAGAATTTCTTTCGTATTTAGAAAGTTAAAGAAGACCTACTCTACCTCCTATTATATGAAAATTTATTTTTATCTGGGAGAAGAAATTATTCATTGAAGCCTGCAGGGACAGTTTTCAAGGCTACTTTATTCTATTATAGTTTGGCGCTTGTGGGCAGTAAACTTAGAAGCCTGTCTATTTTATATTTCTTTGGTATGCTGTTTCATGGTTTAAGGTGTAGTACTCTAAGACTTTGCAATATGATAGGGTACGTCTACAGCCTGTGGCATTGGTGATTATGCTTCCAACATCCGACACTACGGTTCTGGAGCAAAAATAAAGAAGTCTTCTGTCAGGGGACACAACGTGTCAAGATCATTCTTGACTAGTTCAGGACAGTTGCATAGTGCAAGTATCAGATATGCTTCATTGGAACATCATCCTATCGATTCAGCAACAGCAATCTCAAAGTTCCAAGAGAACTCAGTAAGTCAAGGAAAGGGTTTAGACAAGATGAAAAATGCTATTTACTTGCATCCAATGCAATCTATCTTTTTAGGTTCTGATCGTAGGTATAATAGATATTGGCTTTTTCTTGGTCCTTGTAATGCATCTGATCCTGGTCATAGGAGGGTTTATTTTGAATCTTCAGAGGATGGCCATTGGGAAGTGATTGATACAAAAGAGGTAATATGCTGTCAATTTTATGACAAGTTTCCCTATCATAGATTCAATATTTTCCAAACTTAAACACAAGTGTTATATTAATTATTGTTCTGTTTTCTATTCTTAATGTAGGCTTTGTGTGCCTTGTTATCTGTGTTGGATGATCGAGGTAAGCGGGAAGCTTTCCTCATTGAATCTCTTGAGAAGCGTGTGGCATTTCTATGTGAAGCCATGTCAAATAGTAGCACTAGGAATCTTGTGAGCAGGAGCTTTACACAATCTGAACAATCTGATATGGATAGGAATAGAGAAAGCAGTTATTCTCCTGTGTCTGATGTTGATAATAGCCTAAACCAAGCTGAGACTACTGGCGATAAGTTGCCTTTAAGTAGTGCCATAGTTCTTGAAGTTAAAAGAAAGGGAGAAGAAGAAAAGCAAAGCTGGAGTCGTCTCCAGGCATTTGATTCATGGGTATGGAATTTCTTCTACCATGCACTTTATGCTGTCAGGCATGGTAGAAGGTCCTATCTTGATTCACTTGCTAGATGTGAACGTTGCCATGATTTGTATTGGAGAGATGAGAAACATTGTAAAGTTTGCCATATTACCTTTGAGCTTGACATCAACCTGGAGGAAAGATATACCATTCATAGGGCAACTTGCCGAGAAAAAGAGGATGACGATGTATTTCCAAAGCATAAGGTTTTATCATCACAGTTCCAAGCGTTGAAAGCTGGAGTTCATGCAATTGAGGTATTTCATTTCATTTTATTATTATTTATTATTTTTGGAGATGTGCTTTTGGAGTTGGTTAGATTTAAGTCCTCCTTATTGGGTGTCTGGTTATCGGTCTTTTTGTAAATTCCAGCTTATTCTCATTCTTTTAGATTGGGTTCCTTTCTTGTAATTAGTTTTTATCATGACAGTTCCAAGCGTTGGGCTTATTTGTTCTATATCGTACATTTTTTTCCATATTTCTCAATTAAGAAAAGGAAAAAGAAAAAACTAGTTTTCAAGTATTCTCTCTTTCTTGTGGTTGTTAGTTTGTTACTGACATGACTTTTATCATAAAATTCATGAAGAAAATCGGTTTGTATTTCCTTTTTGTCTTTTTATATTTTTATTTTCTGGAATCACATATTTCATTAAAGACCACCATTCGTATAACTGATGTTGTGCTCCGGAATATGAAACAATATATTACTCACAAAAAGTAGAACCATCTTAGGGCCGGGGTAGACACAACCCCCACCCAAAGGCTACAAAGAAACAGAAGACTACAACAAAAGAGCTTTCCAATCATTCTTTAGTTTGCTTTTGCTTTTTGCAGTTCCAAGTATTTCTGTTTGCAATAAACCATCATGGGTTGGCTTAGTAGTAAAAATGAGACATAGTCTCACTAAATGACTAAGAGGTCAAGGGTTCAATCCATGGTGGCCACCTACCTAGGAATTAAATTTTTTTAGTTTTCTTGACACCCAAATGTTGTAGGATTAGGCGGGTTGTCTCGTGAGATTAGTCGAGGTGCACATAAGCTAGCCTGGACACTCAGGGATATTAAAAAAAAAAAAAAAATTCTCTTTACAATTCCACGCATTTGGAATGTACTTCTATGTTTCAGTTGATGTGTTTTAACTACTTGCTAGTGGTTTGAAAATCATTTGTTCCGTCTATTTTTCTTGTAGTCTATAATGCCTGAGGGTTCTATGGTTGGAGCTTGGACTAAATCCGCTCATAGGTTATGGATCAAGCGGCTCAGGCGTACTTCCTCTATGGCAGAACTTATGCAGGTTTTTTTTTATTAATTTTTCTGGTTTATTGGGTTATATTTTTAACATATCTTCTTGGTAGTCCTTTTTGTTTGTGCTTGTAGTCATTATGAATTGTGGTATCAATAATATGCAGTAAATACAATTTGTTTTTTTGATTTTAACAGGTGGTTGCTGATTTTGTTGGTGCCATCAACGAGGATTGGTTCTATAATGTCGCAGAAGGTTCTTCAGTTGGGATTCTAGATACTTTAGCATCTTTTGCGTCCTTACCCCAAACGACCTCTGCTCTTGCGTTTTGGTTGGTTAAATTGGATGCCTTCCTTAATAGCTTTATGTGTGGAAGCACCTGAAAAGCAGCTAGAAGCCGCCTGCAGAGGTAAGTGTTGATCCTTTACCAGTTTCTATACCATAACCCTAGGTTCAATGACATATTAGTAGCGTTTTGATAATACTCATTTATTTATCTATAAGTTGAATAAATAATATTACTGATCAGAACAAGTACAGAACAAACGATCTCTGCCTTAGTGAAATTCCTATTGCCTTGAGAAAAACGAGATAATTGTCGTAGGGTTTGATCTAGTAGCTCATTTAGAGAAGCTGAGAACACAATTCTGTCTAGCACACATCATTTTGCCTTCTTTGGGTTAAATTATTCAAAGGCTTAATTGCAAATTTGGTCTCTATAGTTTGGAGAAAGTTAAAATTTAGTCTTGGGATTATTTATGAGGATTTTATCAAACCATGAGGACTAAACTCTAAGGATTAAATTCCAACTTTCTTCAAACCATAGAACCAAATGTGTAATTTATTCAAAATACTTGTGACCTAAATTTCAATTAGGCCTCTGGACTTTGAAGGGCTTTATTTCTACCCTTGCACTTTGAAATTTGTTCCAAAAAATAACTTTGAACTTTAAAATTGTTCTAAAAAAGTATCTTTTCCTTTAATATAAAGGATAGAAACTTTATGGTACTTGATGTATAAAATTTAGAAGGTCTATATGATATTATTTATAACTGTATAGAAGATTTATATTATTACCATTTATTTCATCTTCAAAAATATTGTCAAAATCATTTACAATATTAGTTTTTACACATCTTGCCATGCCAATTCACAATTTTTCGTGGATGTTGTAAATATTATCATGTATACCTTCCGATTTTTATACATTAGTCACCGGATTAATAAAGAAAAAATTTTAATTAAACTTGCCAATACAAGAAGACAATCTCTCTATTTATAGAGAATTGGAAAGCAAACTTATCTGAATCCTAATTAATTAAAGAAACTAATCCTAATCCTATTAAATCAAAGAAACTTATCATAATCCTAATTAATTAAAAAATCTAATCCTAATACTAATAAATTAAAGATTTTCCCGTAATAGCCTAATCCTACTACATCATCATCGCATCAATTTCTATCTTATTTTGATGAGAAAACTCCCAAGAGTATTTTTTTAGCCATCATGGGTTGGTCTAGTTGTAAAAAAAGAGACATAGTCTAAATAAATGGATAAAAGGACGTGGGTTCAATCCATGATGGTCACCTACCTAAGAATTAATAACTTAAGAGTTTTCTTGACACCCAATGTTGTAAGGTCAGGCGGGTAGTACCATTAGATTAGTCAAAGTACGCGTAAGCTGGCCTGGACACTCACGGATGTCAAAAAAAAAAAAAAAAAGAATCTCCTCAGAGTATTTAGTTAAAATGTAAAAGTAATCTTTTTTAAAAAAATTTAGAGGCATAATTGAATCCTACCCCAATGTTCCAGAGCTTTTGTATGTGATTCTTCATTGTAAGTCACTTATAGCTAGGTTGCTCATCTGTTTGTTTTCTTTACTGGATATTTCAGGTAAGAAGTAGAGCCTAGAGATAGATGATACTCCCAACACATCGAGCCCAACCCCTATTTGAAGAATTTGTACAGGTTACCTGCAAAACCAAACCATATGTGAGCACTGGACCAAAACATTTTGTAGAGAGAAGAAAGGTTTCAACTTGTCACAGATTGATCCGTTTCGGTAGAGAGAACAAAGGGAATAAAGACAAATATGGTTACAATCTAACGTTGGAGATATTCTAAAACCATATGTGAGCACTGCTTATCACTTGCAAAATGGGAGGGAAGGCAATGTCTCATATTAGGGCATTTAAGTCAGATTTTTTTGGCTGTAGCTGGCTTGAGCATTCATTTATAGATTCATTAAGTTTTGGCATTGCCTTGGCCCAAACAATGAGCAAATTGTAGTGTTCATGTGGGCATATCATTGTATGTAATACATACACAAATCCACCTCCAATGATGGAGAATATGGAGGTAAAGAAATTTTGTCAAATGTGTATTTACCACTTGACTTAAGGATCCTTCCGTAATAAGATAACCAACCTGCTTCCCTCTAATATTATGCAGGTGTGTATTTTCTTCATTAATTACTTGGACCTTGTTTGGTAACCTACTTAGATTTTGTCTGGTAATCATGTTGTTTTTGTTTCTAGCCTTTGAAAATTAAGTCTATAAATGTTTGTTCCACCTCTAGGTTTCTTTGCTTTGTTATCAATTTTCTACCAAAGTTTTCAAAAATCAAGTCATGTTTTGAAATCTAAAAAAAGTAACTTTTAAGTTATTTCTGTTTTTAGAATTTGGTGTTATGTTTTCAACTCTTGCACACAGTAAACTCGACAAGAGAACACAAAATAACCAAAAAACCAGGGATAGATTACTTTTGTCTTATATATAAACTTTTGGAAATTTAAGAGAGTTACATTAGCACATTTGAGAGAGGTGAGCAACATTAGCACATTTGAGAGAGTTGAGAATTTTCTCCCAAGGAGATCTTGCTCCTACAAAATTCTTCACACTCGTTCTCATTCCCTTTGCAAAAACCCTACTTAAAGCCCTCTTCCTTCAACCTCCACATATGCTTCCCTTGTGGTCTCCTCTTTTCACCCTTACAACCACATTTCAGTATCTATTGACAATTTGGTCCACCTTAAATTACTTCCTTAATCTTCCTCTTATATGTGTGGATGATTGGAGACTTTATATTTGTCTAAGCATTCAACTCTTTTATTTAGAAGAAAAAAATGATAACCATAATAAAAAATTAAGAGGAAACAAGCACAATTTTTTAAAATCAAAATCCAAATATTAAATGGTTACCAAACCAAATCTTAAGTATTATTTAATGAATTGTAAATGTAAACTCTTTATTTCTAACATTTTTTGTTTGTTTATTTGGCTAGTCTCTAGTTTTAATTTGGTTTCAATTTTGTTCTTGTTGTTTGGTTGAATTGTAAATTCTCATGAGATCTATGAATTTGTGAAATCATTACAATTTTCTTTGACGAAATGCGTTTTCTTCGATATTAATTCACAAACTCTCATTAGAAGGTAACAATATCAAGTGTATAAAAAAATGACAGACTTTTTGGTGATGTTAGAAATGTTTTGAGAGATCTAAAATGAAAATGTAGTACTTGGTTTAAAATTTTAACACACCCAAAAATAAGTTAAATTATGGAGGCTAAATGGCAGTTAAGACCTTTATTATTTTTAATTTTTTTTTTTTTCTCTTTAGCTAAATTTTGAATAGTTAGCAAGTTTTGAAAATTATTTGCTGCTCATAAATGGAATGCCAAAATAGGAGGTCTCATTTTGAACAATGGCAAGATGGTTTTGAAATCATGAAAATGACAAGATGATTTTTAGCATTATTATTTAAGAAATATGGAATAAACATAATACTTGTGGTAAAAAATGACTAATTAATTGGCAGAAAGAGATATTAGTCACTACGAAGTTTGTGGTTGAATCCTTGAACTCTAAGAAAACTAATTAATTAAAAAAATATATAGAATTCAAATCATAGTAACTAAAATTTACTAAGTATTTAAAAAAAATAAAGATATAACATACAAAATAAGTACGAAAATAGTTGATTGTGCTCTTAATGGTAAATGTAATAAATTTTGCTTTTAAATGTGAGAAAGTAGGGAATTGTCATTTCTAGGTTGAAACAGAGTCGATGATTCTCTAAAACTTACTTGAAGGTCGGTATTGTTTTTAAAAACAAAGTTAAAGTCTTGTTAATGACATTCGAGTTTTTTATTGATGAGGCATTGTTTTAGGTTTTCTCTTTTTTCCATGAAACTATAATCCAATTGCTCACATTCTGGCGTGCTATGCACAATGAACTAACTTCTTTAATGTCTTGTTTGAAGACCGACTCTAGAGACCAATGTTGTTGCATCTAATGTTGGGTTGGCAAAAAAATTCGTGTGGCCCCGACTTGATCAGGTCGGGAAATCCCCGGTTTGACCCCCGTCCTTGGCCCCGACCCCGCCTCAATATATATACATATGTATGTATATAAAAGATGTGTCGCTCTCGCCCTCACACTGCCTCTGTCTCGCTCTCACTCTCTCCCAAAGGCAAACAATTAACCATTTGTTTAAAAAATAAAATAAAAGTCAAAATTACTATTTACTACCCAGTACGCACACGCCACACCAAACCCTAACTACATACACCTCATTTTTTTTTAATCTATGTTTTTTTCTTAAGCTATAGCAGCTAATGCCGACCCCGTCCCCGACCCCATCCGCATCTTATCTCGCTCTCGGTTTTGCTCTCTCTTAGTCTTGCTATCGCTGTCTCGCAGGGACCCTTTTTCCCAACGGAGAATCTCTGCCCGGTCCCCATTAGCAACCCTAGTCTAATGATTTAAAATCTTTTTTGTATTTAAAAAAAAGTAGTAGTAGTAGTAGGTCAAGCAATCACAATTTCCTTCTAAGTTCTAATAAATCTATTTTTTTCTATCCTAATAAGAATTTAGACTTTAATCAAGGTTAGATATTAAACTTATATAAGGGCGACCCAATACACATTGTAAACCGAATCGAATGAGTCGGTTTAAATTGTGAGCCGCCAAATGTGTGAAGCAAAACTTCAAAACCCTAAACCGATTAGCTAAAACCCTTTTCTCTGTATGACAAATTTCGGAACTCTTTGAAGAGCGAAGCCCACCATGGCTCCGAGCTTTGTGTTCGAACCCCCCAGCGACGAGGAAATCGATCTCTCCGAAGAAGAAGAAGAACAAGAAGAACAAGAACAAGAAGAAGCGGAACAAGGAGGGGAAGAGGAGGAAGATGAACCCCTTTCTCGCCGCCGTATTGAGTCTCCTTGGGATTTTGCCTCCTACTCCGAGTCAGTAGCTGACGAACATGCCCGTAGAAGCACTACTTCTGTTGATTTCAAAATCTCCAAACTACTTGAGAAGCGCTCCGCAAGCTTCACTCCTACCGCCGATGATGATGGTCAAAGTTCGGAAGAAGAATCTGACAGACAAGTAACTCTGTCGCTCTATCTCTTTTGCGCCAAATGCTAATTCGTTCAATGCTAATTCTGCTGTTTTGATTTTTAGGAAGATTACAGACCGGAAGATGACGATGATGGAATTAGTAATGCGGGTGACAGTAAGTCGTTTTTTGCGCCTTCTGATGGGGCTTCCTTTCATGCGAATTCGTTCATGGAGCTCAACTTGTCCCGCCCACTGATTCGAGCATGTGAGGCTTTGGGATATGCAAAGCCGACGCCAATTCAGGTTTTTTCTTTTATGATTTTTGTTTTTCTTTTCTGTATTTATTAGTATTAATAATTTTTGGTCTTGAATTACTACTCTTGTTGGGTAGGCGGCCTGCATACCGTTGGCATTGACTGGACGTGATATATGCGGAAGTGCAATTACTGGTTCTGGAAAGGTGGGATTTATCTTGACTTTCTTTGTAGTAAATTGCCACGAGAATTAGAGTTGTTGGAATAGGACGGTAGTGTTGGCCTTCGGGGAATTAGTTTTACGAACTATTGTAGAAATTCTGTAAGCTGGACAACTACAGAGTGATTTGGAAAATAAGTGTGAGAACACCGGTATTGGTATTGGTATTGCTATTGTTATTGATCTTTCCCTTTTCTGACAGACTGCAGCCTTTTCACTACCTACTTTGGAGAGGTTACTCTATCGGCCAAAACGTGATCGGGCAATAAGAGTTCTAATCCTAACTCCAGCTAGAGAATTGGCAATCCAGTAAGTACGTTTTTAAAGATTTAAGTATTTTTTCTCACTGTCTTTTCATGTAATCAACCAATTTAGATGCCATTTTAGACTCAGTCTACATATATGTCTTCTGGGGAAGTTGTTGGATAGCTTTTTATGAAGTGCCCATTTTTAGTTCTTGCATGTTCATCAACTCGAGAAAACTTTATCTCATTTACTGCTGTAGTTTATTGTTTCCATAATAAATGACAACTGAGTAACTTTATTTGGATATTGAATTAAGGATCTGGTTGTATTCTATGAGAATTCTGTCCTAGGTTACATTGGCTATGTGGCCATCATTTAAAAAAACAAGACGAATATCTTGTGACTCAATGCTTGCTTAGGCTATGTTGTAGGAAATATCACTTGAAAGATATTGAAGAAGCTTTTTAAGGGCTAGGTTCTTATTAGTTAGGTAGCTTTAAAGGGTTAGAATGGAAGTCTCAGAGTAATGGTTTGGATGCAGGTTGAAGTAAAACTGATTTCAGGAAGTTGTGGAAAAAAGAAAGAGAGGAAAGGACATAAGAAGTAAGAAGAGAAAGAGATGAGAAAATAGATAATAATATTAAGATGAGTGAAATAGTATGGTGATCAAATTAGGGTGGAGAAAGATATTAGAGGTAATGAAAAAAAAAGAGTATTTTGAAGGAAAAAAGAAAGTAATCAAAATAAGGAAAGTTGAATATGCTTTGAATGATCTATTTTGTACATGCATTCCTCCTGTACATTTTCATGTTAATTAATTCTAAACGAAATAAAGAACTGTGCTGTCTTTTTTCCTCCAGAGTTCACAGTATGATAGAGAAACTTGCTCAGTTTACTGATATCAGATGTTGCCTGATCGTTGGCGGGCTTTCAAGAAAGGTATTACCTAGTGTACTTTGGTGACATTATTTCCATAAAGTAGAAGTTTGAACTTTCTACATATACAACATGTACTGGATTCTTATTCTATATTCTAGTGTATTTTCTAAGCAATCCGGCATGTATTTCTTCACATGATATATCATGGTCCTGATTCATCATAATTGTGTGAGGATTTAGTAAAGCATCAAAATGCATTACTGCAGGATTGTTGACTAGATTCCCAAGAAATATGTTTGATTTCTCTCCTTTCTTTAGTTAAAGACATATATTGTTTTTATTTTAATTTTGTTCAGGAGCAAGAGGCTGCCTTAAGATCAATGCCTGATGTTGTTGTGGCAACTCCAGGACGCATGATTGATCATCTACGCAATTCCATGTCTGTAGATTTGGACGATTTAGCAGTTTTAATACTGGATGAGGCAGATCGTCTTTTAGAACTTGGATTTAGTGCTGAAATTCATGAATTGGTATATTTTTGCCTCCATGGAGCAATTTTTATGAAGGAGCTTGTATTCTTCGATACATCTATTTTTTAGTATTTGGTTGAATAGTTCTAATTTTCGTGTTAAAGGTTCGTCTTTGTCCAAAAAGGAGGCAGACAATGTTGTTTTCTGCTACCATGACAGAAGAAGTTGATGAGCTTATCAAGCTTTCCTTGACTAAACCATTGCGCCTCTCAGCTGACCCAGCTACCAAGAGGCCAAAAACATTAACAGAAGAGTAATTTGCAACTTGATTTCTCCTCTGGAATTCATTAATTAGTTTATTTTTGTAAAAAATACATATCTTAACCTGAAAGCATTTAATCTGTTGGATGATTTTTTTAATTATCAATCATGTGTATTCTGCTTGCAGGGTGGTCAGATTACGTAGAATGCGTGAAGTGAATCAGGAAGCTGTCCTCCTTGCTCTGTGCTCAAAGACATTTACTTCTAAAGTTATTATATTTAGGTACTAGAACGAAAAGTTCATAGCTAATGCTCAACTTCGTTTTTGGCTCCTTTCAATGGAGGGACGCATCTAATTCTTTTACTGAGTAATGTATCCTGACAGTGGTCCATTTTTCAGACTCCTAAAAGCAATTGTCTTCAGGATCAACTGAGTCTAATTAATTTAATATTTCATTATTTTGTTCTGTATAAGTAGTGAATTTTAATTACATCATTCTTTTTGGATGACCCGTAGTGGAACCAAACAGGCTGCTCATAGGCTAAAGATTTTGTTTGGATTAGCTGGCTTTAAAGCTGCTGAGCTTCATGGAAATCTTACCCAAGTTCAGCGTCTTGATGTGAGTGATTTCCTGTTAACATGTTTAACGTTGGAATCATTAAATCAGGATCCTCAGTTTGCCCTTTTGTATGCTGATCATTATTCTATTTTCTTATGTATAGGCCTTGGAGCTCTTCAGGAAACAGCAAGTTGATTTTCTTATTGCTACTGATGTAGCTGCTCGGGTGTGAACTCAATTTTAATTTTGTTTCTTGTCTTATAGATATACAATATAGTTGAGAAAAAAAATCAGCTACATTAATTTTACTGATATGTTTTTGTGGCAATTTATGCTATTGTTGAAATGTTGTGTAGGGCCTGGATATTATTGGTGTTCAAACTGTTATAAACTTTGCATGTCCTCGTGATCTCACCAGGTAGATATTGGGTTCTGTCACCATGCAACCATATTTACTATCATTGGCATCACATCCTTATTTGCTCTTCATGGAGTATTCACTTTTTATTTTGTTTTAATCCACATTTATTGTGTATCTTTCATCTTGGTTGAATGTTTATCATTTAATAGTAATAAGAAGTACATACACATTTGTTTGCTTATTTGTTTTTCTTTCCGGAGCAATGAGTATGGCTTTCTAATACCCTTTGGAAGTTCTGCTTCTGCATATGATTTGTAGGCATGATTCGTGTTGGCTTTCTAGCACTCTTTATGTAGAGGGGAATGCCTGTGATTTTTCCACCAAATATTTTACCTTTATGTACTTTCACTCTTCAAATAACATTTTAGTTTCAGACTTTATTTGAAAATTTATGCTTTTTTTTTATTTTAATTATTACACTATTTTAGGAGTTTTGAATTAAAAAATTTCCTTGGGAATATTCAATGTACCAAAATGTTGTAATGCTCACAAGTACGACATTTCCATTCATGTTGAGGCAGTTGATTCTGACCATCTAATTCTTATCTACTACCTCATTCTTAGGTATCTTTTATAAAAATTCCATGATTCCTTGAATCAAATAACCGCTTATAAACTTATAATAAGCATGCATCAACAATTTCCAATATTTATTATATTGGACTAATGGACTTGCTTACATTCTTAACTTTCATTCCTTTTGTAGCTATGTTCATCGTGTGGGTCGTACTGCAAGAGCTGGTAGAGAAGGATATGCTGTTACGTTTGTGACTGACAATGACCGATCTCTTTTGAAAGCCATAGTGAGTGAATATCAATTCATTAGGAAAAGAAAATCGAAAATTGGAAGTTACAGCCTTTTATGAGAAATCTTTTGGGACAAGCGGGGTTGGTCATTTTATGCTGTCTGGAATCTATTTGCTAGAGCGTTCTCTTTTAGGTTTCATGCTTCTTGAAGTTGCAGTTAGGTTTTTCTGATATCTCTGGTCTTTCAACCAGAAAATGAAGATAACTTTTGGTGCTTATTGGTATTTACTATAAAAACTCCTTTATAAAATTGGACAGCAATGAATTCTTAGTCAACTATTTCCGTTGTCCTGTTAGGACCAGGAGACTGCACACAACATTCTTCAACTGCTTCTTCCTCCTTTTTCAGACTACTTTTCCAGTTTATTGACAATTGGGGTTATTTCTTGTGATTTGGGGATGAATTTTTTTGTGTGAACTGGTTTTTGTTGGACATTTTCTGCCTTATCTTCATACGTGTTTTCTTTATTCTGAATTAACTGTGGGTCTTGACTTCAATTGACAGGCTAAGAGAGCTGGTTCCAAGTTGAAGAGCAGAATTGTTGCTGAGCAATCCATAAAAAAGTGGTCTGAAATAATTGAACAAATGGAAGACCAAGTGACTACGATTCTTCAGGAAGAGAGGTTTCTTCATATGGCTGTTTCTCTGCTTGTTTGTCCAATTTCCCTTTCATTCTACTATTGTTAATTTTAAAATTTTTGTAGAGAAGAGAGAGCTCTAAGGAAAGCTGAGATGGAAGCAACAAAGGTACTATTGTTCATACTTCTCTGTTTTCATCTTTACGTTGTATTATGAGTTGGCAGTTTGCATCATTAATTGCGATGTATCATCACATATGACATACCCTCAACTTTTAACCTTTTATCAACTCTGATATTTGTCCTTTCTTTTTGTACTCAGGCAGAAAACATGATTGTTCATCAGGAAGAAATTTTTTCACGCCCTAAAAAAACCTGGTTTATAACTGACAGGGAGAAAAGGCTTGTGGCAAAAGCAGCCAAGGTAGATACTTGTTGATGTATATGCTAGAAAAATCCAATGTTTTCAACGAAGTTTGGAATTTGCCTGATTGTGTGATGTGGACTTGGGCTCTTAAGCTTCGGCTTGCCTACATGATAGTTTTGTTTCCTTGTCTAGAACATGTCTTGTTATACATGCACTGTCTCGAGTTTGTTCAATTTCTTTCCTTGATTATCCTCAAATGAAACATCAAATTTTAACTTTTACTTCTATTGAGAAAGAAGGAACTGCACTGCTCTCTTGTCAAAGACAAAAATTGCTTTGAAATTGTAGAAATGTTAAGCATTTAGTAGTCTTTAAATTACTTAAGCATTAGATTCCTCGCTTGTTTGCAAATTGTAGTTTGAATAATTGTGCTCTTTCTATTTTTTTCCTCAACTAGGCATCTCTGGAGAAAGGAAAGACTTCTGGGAATGAGGCCTTAAGTGCTCAAGAAGCTGAAGACCAAAGGATGAAAGAAAAAAGAAAGCGTGAGCGTGAGGTGCCCTAACGTTGCATGAATTAAAACATTCAATATATATTTTGAATTTCTTAAGTTTAAAGTAACAACTTTAAATGGTACTTGATGATATGTATGACTTGAGCAGAAAAATTTGCCAAGGAAGAAGCGTAGGAAATTGGAAGCAGCTAGAGAAATGTTGGAGGAGAAGCAAAATGATAAAACAGGAGTATTGACTTTTCCTCTTTCTCCCATTTTGACATTTCAGTTTTTTACCCTTGCTATTATATATTAAGGAATAAAGTAGAAGGACCAAATTTAACAAGTGAGAAAGTAAATTTTAGATCTATCCATCATTTTTCTGTGAACTTTGTGGCTTATCACACAATTATAATATGAATGCAGGGTGGAGGAGAAAATAAGAAGGGCAATTCTGGATTGTCACTTGTGAAACTCGCCTACCGTCGGGCAAAAGCGGTAAAGGCTGTGAAAAGGGCAGTTGATTCAGGCAAGATTGTGAAGAAGCAAAACCCAAAATCTAAAAAGTCTTCCCACAGAACTCAATCGAGATCTGAAGAGATGCGAGACCTGTTCCAAAGCGATATGAGTGAGCAGAAGCAGAAACGACGTGGCAGTGGCGGTGCTGGAAAGAAAAAGTCTAAGCATTCCTTCAAAAGCAAGTCAAGGTACAAACTTATTATTTAACCTTCTAAGTAGTTATAATAGAGTCGTCTAAACTATTGACTATTCTCTTAAGATTATCGTGTCGATGTCGAATGTATATTTCTAGGTACAAGCGTAAATAGAGACTCATCGGAAGCCGATTGGCCTTGTATTTGCTCGGGGCAGGCGCAACATTAAGTTTGCAATATGCATTCCTTGCACCAATTTTGATAGCAAATGGGGAAGAGAAATAGCTGCAGTTTTATACTCCAAAATTATGGATGGTTGCATCATTTCGTTTTTTCCCCTTCAAAGTTCATTGCTCTCGGTTGTGATGTGCGTTAAGAGTCAAAATGCACCATGCAACTTTGGAGCATTACCTAGTAACACAATATTTATTTATAGAGACTACTTTATTACTAGGACGTGTATTATCTATTTTTAAAATATAATTTCTAAAATTAGGTATGTTATTTTATTATATATTGATATTTATGTCGTACCATTCATTCTATCAATTTGATATTTCATTTCAGTCGATTTTCATTACTCTAATATCGTGGTCACAAAATGCAAATAGACTACACGGGATAGTAATATATTAAAAAATTATGAATGCTAATGTTTTCTTTTATTTTACACTAAAGTCACTCTAAAAAATTCATTAAAAGAAACTATTCACCTATTTGCACAACATAATTTTACTAAAATTTTTCAATTACAACTAGTGAAGGGTGCATTAGTATTTTCTCTATTTGAGTTGGATGCCTAACAGAAATAACATCATTGAGGACCAATCACATCAATTGGTGGGATAAAGAAACTCCACAATCAAACCTTACTTAAATTGTAGTTTTAGATAACGTTCTTTCTAGATAAACTAGAGAAATATAATCATACCCATAAACATAGTATGATGAACAATTTTGAACTGCCAAACTAAAACATAGTTTAATTAGTTAAAGTTAATACTCCACCAAGAAACAAAATTCACATGTTAACAACAAAATATAATACAATTATGAATTGATAATTGTTTCAATTAAGACTTAAATTTTTATTAGTTCCCTCAAAACACAAGGTCGAGGCACAAAGACAAAGACAGTCCACCAAGATAAGAAAGAAAAACACATTGTGTACATTTGGTGACAGGAAAACAACTGGAGATTGTGGTAAATTATATACCAAAGAAAGCACTTAACTTATTATCTAATTTTAGGTATTTTAACTTTTATTCATTATCTAGTTTCAAGTATTTTCTTTGAAGGATGTTTTCAAAAATAGAAAACTTTTTGAAAATAATGACAAACATACCAAAATTAACTTTCTATCTGTGATAGACTGCAATAGATCTAAACAGATATTACGAATAGAAAGTGAAATTTTGTAAATAGTTTGATATTTTTTCTATTTATAATAAATTTTCTTAACTTTTATTCATTTTGGTTCATGGTGTAGTTAGTGTATTCTAAAAAGCAACTCTTTTTTATTTTTAATTACAAAATCTCAACATAAATTTTGTACACAATGAAAACACTTCAAATAACTAATTTATACTACATTTCAAAAACTATATATATATATATACATATATATATATATATATAAAATGAATTGTCATGCTTAAACCTTGTTTAAAACAAATTAGATAAAAATGTAATGGAAGAGGACAAAATGACCACTTGTATAATACAAGAACCAAAATTGACACTGCAAAAGTACATGGACGACTAAAATAAACAGAAGTGACCAAAAATAATATCAAACCTGTACTTTTAAAAGTGTACCAATGATTAATATCATGAAAACAAAATTGCATATTCAAAGCATACACTAATTTTTGGACAACTTTCATTAGAAATAAGAATGCAATGAAACTATAATAAAATGAAATATAATACAACATTGTTACAGACTTGTGTGACAAAAGATGGCTAGAGAAGGATATGCAAAGACAGTTTCTATATCCTCAATTATCCCATATTGCAAATACAAATGATTCTACCAATCAGTTATCTAAAGAAAATTCCTTTGGTAGCTTCCTGAGGAAAATCTGGAACCTAAGCCCTGAGCCATGTTCTCGGGATCAAAATTTATGGTCTTCCTACCAGCAGTTAAATCCTTCTCACGATCCCAAGGCTTCCATGGATGTTTTCCCACCCAGTCGTCTTCTTTCTCCGCCACTTGCTTCAATTTTTTCTTTCCACGGCTTTTCACCCCTTCACGGTGCTTCTCTACGAGCGATTTGGAGCGTTTTTCTTGATTATATTTGTCCACTAAAGTTGACTCTGAACTATACTTCTTCGCTTCTTCTTCGTTAGAAGCAAGTGCAGCGGCTTCATTATATGCTTCCAAGTAACTGATAGATGAAAGATTGAATCAACAATAGTTTGTATTTTGTTTAGGATGGGAATTGAAATTAAACTTTTGACTCTTCAAGGTAACAAGTGTGCACCTCATCTTTGCTTTCTGAGCTCTGTCGGAAGGAGTGTCGGTCCAAACACTCGTATCGCCGCGACCTTCCTTAGAGCTCTTGCTGAATCTAGAAGATTGCATAGTCATGCCAGGCTGGAAGAGAAGGCAAAAAGTTTAAGACGCAAACTTGATAATAACCAGATTAAAGAGTGTTCAGGCTTAACATCAAGTAAAGCATGCCACATGATTAATGGTGTCGAAGTTATAACACATCGTAAGAAATGCCCAACTAATTAAAGTTCTGTTCGTTCTTCTACCTCTAAAGGACGGCTTTGAACCTTCAAAATGCTAATGGAAGTATAAAATGAATATCAGTCATGTAACATTCCTCTATTTTCTAAGACAAAAACCCTTATTTTATTTCCCATTTTAATGAAAATTTCGTAAGGATCCTTGAATGAAATAATGCTACAGCTCTGCAATCTTTTTCAGAAATTTAAAACATCTAATAAGAAATCATTATTCTCCTGACATATTACGAACCGTATAGTTAGCAATTCCTTTTTATATATTGTTAGAGGGTGAGACATGGCTTGAGAAAAGTGCAGATTATTTGAAACGGTACATGCAGTAAATGTAAAAGAGAATTAGTATCAATAGGGAAAAAAAAAAAAAGGTGCCTTACCTTTCTTTCAGGAGGTAGGCTGGTCATCCATTCATCTCTTTTGGGCTCTACTTTAACTTCAGCATCCATGTCGGCAAGGAGTTCATCATCACCCTCCATTGATATTCCTACAGATAAAGGAAAAGTTTCGCTGACAGGATGAAATAAAGACATGGTTCCACTGATTGCACCCCCCAAAACATTGCACCAATTTCTAATGGAAATATTCATGTATAGTTTCCACAGCAAAAACAAACACAATTCACACTAATTCACACACAACAGTATGTTATTCGTGAATAGTCACAAAAATTGGTCACTGTTTTATTGGACATCTATGATGTTCATTATAAATAGCAGTTAAGTTCTTTTTTAAAATACTAAAAAGTAACTAAAATTTAAAGGATGGTGATGGATCTAGGTTCAATGTCATTGCCCATCCTCGCCTCCAAAATAATATTAGAGTGAAAGTCCCATCCATACCCCATCTCCATCCCCACAAAGGAAACCGCTATCTCTACTTCCTTTGTGTACCTTTTTCTAGTTCCCTAAAATCCCTCCCTCCCTTTCATGGACAATTGCTTAAGATGATTCAGTTTTACCCTTATTCCATGGTTGATTAAAAGCTATTGTTCTGCATTAAAAAAAAGTTCTAACAACCTAAAAATAGGAGAAAAGAAGAGTAAAATGAAGTAGAACTCCACTGTCGATGTATAAAGAGAACATAGACGTCATGAATAGACACGGATACCTTGTGATTTTCTCCATTTTGCAGCTTCACGCATCCCTCTTAATTCAACCTATTCAAGTAAAAACATTAATTCAAAATTGACCTTTGCACTCATACTGGTATGTAGAACTTGAATCAAGATGCATACTTTAAATTGCTCCTGTTCCTCCTTGAGTTTAATTTTATCATCCAGTGCCTTCCGCTGCAAATTTGAAACACTACATGTAAGAAGCTGGTCCACTTTTTCAAGTCATGTTGATGCAATTACCAATGAAGTTTCTTTGTATTGAGTGGTACACATGTTTCTTTGTCAACTTCACCTTTTAGTGTTTCTTCTTAAAAGTACCGATGTAATGAGACTACAGAAATAGAAATTGAAATTGAAAGAATCAGCTTTCTGCCTGCATCATCTTGTGAAACATTTTTCATTTGTTACATTTTGGTAGCCCTTCATTACATATCAATTGTGCATTTAATGAACAAGGTATTTCTGGGACCATTTAACGTTCATATTCATATAAAGAACAGAAAATACTCAATTGTCTTGTATATTAAATTTCTAAAAATAGTTTGAATTGACACGTTGCTGTATAGCTTTGCATCTAAATCCCTGGAAAAAAAAAACAAACAAACAAACAACGAAGATTTTACAAGAGAAGTAAGAGAGAGACTCCAATTAATCATAAAACAATAAAGATGTGCATCGCAAAACTCTTAGTGCTAGAAGACCGAAACATGCATGAGCACATGTGTCAATCAATAATAGGCTAAACAAGTTCCCAACAAAAATTTCGCACCACCACCAAGACGCTCAAAATGTAGCTAGAAGCTTCAATTCTGCAAGACATTTTGAGTTTTTTTTTTTTTTTTTTTTTTTTTTTG
>QLSR01000005.1:6573829-6601642 GCA_031780015.1 Citrullus colocynthis | reverse complement strand
TTTTTTTTTTTTTTTTTTTTTTTTTTTTGTTCTTTTTTGTACATCATGTTGGAGAATGTTGCGACCTCAAGATTTACCATTTACCTTTCATGTATGAAATTCTATATCTCTAGAGATAGAGTTTGCAAATACAAGCTATACATTCAGATTTCTAATTTAATCAGGAAAAAAAATAGTAAATACAAGCTAAATATTGGTTTCAACCAAGATAAGAGATCGCGCAACTAAAAGATTACTCATTGTCAAAATCAAGTTCACATCAATTGAGGAGGAAAGAACTACCTTATCAGGATCTTGTAATTCCTTGAAAGCATTATTCAATCTAATAAAAGCTTGGTTGGCCTGAGGATGAGAGCATTTGTCTGGATGCACCAAAAGTGACATTTTCCAGTACCTGAAGAAAAATGCACCAGAAATTATTGAAGTGCCGTATAAAATGCTGGGCATTGGGGAATAAATTCATGATTTTAATCAAATCTCCTATAAGATTGCAATCGTAGATTCATATATCAATTCCTTGATATAATTTACAGTAGTTGATCATAATACTAGTTAATATGAAATATAAAAGTTTCAAGAGCTAGGAAGTACTAATAATTTTTTGGGCAAGGCAACGTTGTACTTTATAAATAACTCAAAATCATACCTCTTCTTAATATTTTCAATGGAAAGGTTTCGGTTCAATCCCAATATGTCGTATGGACTATCTCCCTCAACATCCATAATTCTTGAAACCTGAGATGAAAATATTATTGGTTAAAATATAACATTTTTCATGGAATGCTTGTGCATCAACCCGTATGCTAACATTATAGAACCTTTGTTCCCTTTTGAAAAGAGATTTTTTTACATACGAGATCTTTTTGTAAAACAATTCTCGTCTCAATTTATTCTTTTTTTTTTTTTAAATTTAAAAAAAAAAAATAAGGTTTATAAAAAAAAAAAAAAATTATATAAAAAAAAATTATTTAAATATTTTTTTTTAAAAAAATTTTCACCAACCCCAAAAAAATAAAAAATTAGCCAAAAAACTTTATTTTTAAAAAAATTTTCACCAACCCCAAAAAAATAAAAAATTAGCCAAAAAACTTTATTTTTAAAAAAATTTTCACCAACCCCAAAAAAATAAAAAATTAGCCAAAAAACTTTATTTTTAAAAAAATTTTCACCAACCCCAAAAAAATAAAAAATTAGCCAAAAAACTTTATTTTTAAAAAAATTTTCACCAACCCCAAAAAAATAAAAAATTAGCCAAAAAACTTTATTTTTAAAAAAATTTTCACCAACCCCAAAAAAATAAAAAATTAGCCAAAAAACTTTATTTTTAAAAAAATTTTCACCAACCCCAAAAAAATAAAAAATTAGCCAAAAAACTTTATTTTTAAAAAAATTTTCACCAACCCCAAAAAAATAAAAAATTAGCCAAAAAACTTTATTTTTAAAAAAATTTTCACCAACCCCAAAAAAATAAAAAATTAGCCAAAAAACTTTATTTTTAAAAAAATTTTCACCAACCCCAAAAAAATAAAAAATTAGCCAAAAAACTTTATTTTTAAAAAAATTTTCACCAACCCCAAAAAAATAAAAAATTAGCCAAAAAACTTTATTTTTAAAAAAATTTTCACCAACCCCAAAAAAATAAAAAATTAGCCAAAAAACTTTATTTTTAAAAAAATTTTCACCAACCCCAAAAAAATAAAAAATTAGCCAAAAAACTTTATTTTTAAAAAAATTTTCACCAACCCCAAAAAAATAAAAAATTAGCCAAAAAACTTTATTTTTAAAAAAATTTTCCCCCCCCCCCAAAACCTTCAAAATT
The DNA here is from genome assembly GCA_031780015.1 of Citrullus colocynthis. Classification (NCBI taxonomy): domain Eukaryota; kingdom Viridiplantae; phylum Streptophyta; class Magnoliopsida; order Cucurbitales; family Cucurbitaceae; genus Citrullus; species Citrullus colocynthis. The sequence continues at coordinate 6,599,823 of QLSR01000005.1, read as the reverse complement.
TTCTTGAAATTTTTATTTTTTAAAAACTTTTTTTTTTTTTTTGGTAAGAAGCCAAGATTTCCTTGAGAAAATTAAAGAATAACAAGGGCATACAAAAAAACAAGTCAAACAAAAAATAGAAGTCCAAAAACTAACGATAGAAAAGGACTCCAGTCTCAATTTATCCATCCTGTAGCAAATTGAAATAAAATAAACTTGACTCCTCTTCCCATCAGACATCAGGTGAATGAAGTAGCTTTAACTAACTCCTGAGGAGAGGGTTGACAATCAACTCAACAAATGGTATATCCTCCTTTTACAATAATTTTAGAAATTTAAGATTGAATTTTTTGCCCCACCAAACTTCTTTTTGCATATATTACAAGCAACAAGTCTGAGTAAAGCGTACCTCTTCAAACCGCTCAGCCTCATTGGCTGTTTCAGCTTCTGCAACCATAGCAGGTGGTGGAGGCCCGACAAATAACTCATCATCTTCCTCCAACTCAGCTTCCCTGGAAATATAGAGAAGATGGAAATAAGTCATTTCACCGATATGTCTGTTCAAAAATTTTGATCTCAAGATCATGATCAAATAAATATTCATAACATTTAATGAAATACCTAAGCTCAGTTTGTGCTTCGGTTAGTTTTGCTGCAGCAGCAAGCAGCTCAGCTGATGGCATTTCAGGTCCAAGCATCCTGAACCAAAATATGAAAGGACAACAACAATATAAGATTGAAAATTTCAAAGCAATGCCTTAACAATGAGAGCCATCAGGTTACTTCCAAGATGATTGAGAAACCATTTGACATGACACCATGTGACCAAATCAAGAACCATGTCCCACGAGTCCAATGTTATGTTATATATACTACGTCATTAGGTTAATTCAAAAAGATGATTGAAAACCAAGTTCAGACCCATGTGAACATAGGGAGAACTGATAATGGGTGTTCTTCAAAAATCTTGAGAATTTTTTTCACGTGAAAGGGACTGTCCAGCAATCCTTTCGTGGGGATATATCAAAAGAAGAAATAGAAACCTTGAGGCTCTTAAATTATTTCATTGGTGTTGAGCACTTGTGCTCCTAATATGGGGGAATAGCCACCTCTTCGAGAGGGTTGTTCTCTTCCGAAAACGCCCACATATCCAGAAATAACACATACCTCACCCCTTGGCCTCAAGCTACTAAAAGGGTAAAATAGGTCTCACTCCCTCTCTTTCACTCAATTTCCTTATTTAGCCTTTCTAGAGTGAACATTCACTATGAAAGGCATAACAAGTACGTAAAAAGCTAACAAGGGTAATACTTCTAGAATGCAAATGTTGAGTACTGGTTGATTCATGCTCCAGTTTCACGCTTCCAATTGAGTTTCAAAGCCATTTAATTTAAGTATTACGAGCAATAAATAATCAAATGAAGAAATTAGTTACCTTCTTTTAGGACCGCGGGCTTCACCATCTGGGTATGCCAATTCTGACATATTTTCCTCTCTTGCTTGTGTGGTTTCCATATTCAAAGGTGGTGACGACTTATCATCCAAAGTTACAGAACGGTCACCCAGGTTGCTCTTTTGTTCCATATGAGTCTCAATAAGTGGTCCAATAACTTCCAGAGTGGGGCGAACATTGGAAGGTAGTAAGAATACCTTTTCTTGAGATTCTTCAAGATTTAATGAAACAAACAACTTCTTCAAATGCTTGGTCAAAGACCTTGCAGAAATTCCGCTAATATCAACAGCTTGTCCATCATCAATCATCTTGAGAAGCTATTAACGAATAAGATTAGGAAAGGAGTATCTTATAAGAAAAAGATGAGGAAAAGTAAAAACAATTATTAAATGCAATGTAAGAGTGTTGTGTAGTAAAAATAAACAGCAGTTATATGCTAGTTTCCTAAGGCTTGTCTATCATCAATCATTCTCAGTCAGCAGATGCTGTTTATGAAAGAAGATCAAGGAAACAGATAACAACCACAAAATTATCACAGGGTAATTAAAAAAAAAAATGTGCTTGTACGTTGTATCGAGAGTGTAAGATAAACAAACAATCAAATAAATATTTGGCAATAGAAAATATTTAATTCATCACATCAAAATACTTGATTTTATCCCCGATAAACGTGACGATCATTTGCATCTTTGGTTCCCAAACACCAGATGACTTTTTTGCATGACAAGTTCCAAAAAAGGGAAAAAAAAAAAAAAAAAAAAAAAAAAAGCTTTTCCCAATCGAACCTACTTACAAGAAACTTTTCCAATTGTAGATAAACATCAAAAAGGAACACCACCAAGAAGTATTCAGTTGTAGATTGCTTGAAGGATCCTATCCCAAGGTCACCTTTGAAATAGAAACGGAAGTCCCTTTCCAATTTACAAGGTGGGTACATCTTTTAAAATCACCACCATCCCATAAAAAAAATCCTTATCTCCAAACAATCCATCTCTTTTGTCACATCCACCTTACCTTTGAGAAGGGAAAAGTAGTATAAGGGAAATATTTAACATTATTTGAGCCAAAGTTAAACTCACCCCTTTAGATAAGAGAAGGCCTCTTCATTTGCTCAATTTAGACCTGAACTTGTCAGTGATGGCATCCCAAACAGCAAGGGGAGCAAAACCCAAGTAATTAAAAGGCAAAGCTTCAGTTTTACAGCCCAAGAACTTAGCCAACTCCTCTGTTTTTCCTACTCTAACATTTACCCCAATAAATGCTGTTTTCCTAAGATTTAAAGCTAGACCAGAACATTAAAATCACATTCAAACAACGGCTCTTAACAATTCATGGATAAAAAGGTGAATTTCTGTGTCTATAAGTCAAATTTCTTTCTCCATTTTTCTCTCATAGATGAAATCTGATCAAAGTAGATTTCCTGTGAACAGAAATTTAAATATCTCAAATTTACTTGTTAAATTACATTAAAAATAAAAAGTTAGATAAACTCATGTAAATGACACTTCAGTAGATTTCTTGTGAACAAAAATTTAAATGTCTCAAATTTACTTGTTAAATTACATTGAAAATAAAAAGGAAAATAAACTCAAGTAAATGGCACTTCACTCAGAAAACCAGAGGACCTGTTTCCACATTTTGGAATTGGCATACAGCAAAATTTATTCTGGTATAGAGCATAAATGTAGGAGGCGAACAAAGCATGAAAATACCAGAGAAGCTTCAGATGCTCCTTTGAAAAATTACCATACATGGAATGGCTTTTGAACTAATTCAGAGAAACAAGCTTTAGAAGCCTGTTGAGGAAAAAATTTTGAGAGGACTAGAAAATTGGAAGAGTTTTGCTGCTATCTCAAGCATCCATCAAGGGTCTATTAGTAAAAATCGCCTATGATGGAGAGGTTGAAGGAAGGGAAGTTTGCTCTAAATAAGTCTGTTTCAAAAGAGATGAATCGCTTGACCCACGTCAAAAACCTCCCTTGCCTACAAGTTTCAAGTCGAGCATTGTGAGCTTTTGGAAAAGTTGTCACTAACTTGGTGTTCTTTCTCTGCGGAGTCTTTAAACTAGAAGTTTATGCATAGTTTTGCCAATTGAGAGTTCTTTTTGTAACCCACTGGTCTTGTGGGGATACCTCATTTCCCCTTCTCTTGTATTAGTATACATTTCTCAGTTTCAAACCCCCTGCCAACAAGCCATCCATCTCTAACGAAGCTACCCTTCCCAACTACAATTCAAAGATTCAACAAGTATGCACAACAATGTCAAATGAGAAACATAATCAGAACAAACTGAAACCAACAAATACCACAAAAATTCAAGGCAAGAACCTGTTTTAAGTCATTTCCAACATCAGGAAATTCCTTCAGCAGCTGGCGTACAATCACTTCAGGCTCAATAATCTTCACCTTCCGTCTATCGGACTTGCTATCAACAGAATCCCCTGAATGGGAGGACTCGTTATCACTCTCAGATCCATAATCATCCCTCTTTCTCTTGCTCTCCCTTCTCAATTTCTTCTTTCTCCTCTTTCTATCTCTCTCCCTATTCCTATCTTTTCTCTTCCTCTCCCTATCTCTAATCCTCGACTCTCGTTCCTTGTCCTTCTCCCTTCTAGAACTGCCACTGCGGTGATGGCGGCGCGACCGCATAGAGGAGCTGTCGGAATCATCGGAGGAGGAAGGTGACGAGGAAGAAGACTCTTCTGAATCCACAGTACGCTTCTTCTTCCTCCGACTACCCATTGGAAACTTGTAAATTTGTCGATGGCGAAATTCAGAAACTCATCCAAGGACTGGGGGCTTGGAGATATTGTAATTCGATCACTGCAAGGTTTCTTCATTCATCATTCCCACAACTTTTTATGGTTGTATTCATGAACAAAATAAGAAAATAAAACAAAAATAAAAACCTTGGAGTTGGATCGGTAAAAAGAGCGGTGGCGCGATCTCTCCAACGGCGGGGGTCAGGGGCTGAACAACTGTTTCTGTGAGGGAGCGGCGGCGAGGTCGTCGGGGACTGAGATTAAACTTTTATACGTAGGATTAATTATTAAGTTGTTTTTCCGGTAGTCGTAATTTCATTCATTCATATTACACTTAATGTCTGAAATTCTTTTATGTTTTACGAGTATTTATATTTAATAAAATAATGTCGAATCTTTCGATTTACTGACGACATATTTGATGAATATTTTCATCTATATCAATAAATAATTTAGTCATTTAATTTTGTAATTTCAAATTGATTGACTGTTTTAGTTTTTATATTTTCGACATGTAGTTCTTATATTAAAAAATTCCATCAATTCTAACTGTGAATTTTTATTATGAAAATATTTAAAGAGCGTTTGTGCCCCCATTTTGTCTTAAGTGGGATGAACTATTATAACTCAATCAAAGTTTAAACCTCACATTATAATAGTCAAGGTTTCCAATTATTATAATTCACACTTATCTGCACTAGAATTGTTTGAAAACTCTTATGGAGCATTTGGACCCTTAACTTTCTAGGATAGAGTGGTCAATTATAGCTCAATATTTTGGTCTTCTATTAGAATAGTCGAAGTTCCTAACTCACGTGTTTAATTAGACCAAAACTATTTGAAAACTCTCATGATTGTCTATAGTGTCATTATTTTGTAATCATTCTCTTTCTTCATTTATTATTATTTTATTTTGATTTTGATAGATTTGATTACCTTCTTAACTTCAAACTTTAACTTTAATATATATATATATACACACAATTACATTCTTAATTTCAAACTTTAACTTTAATATATATTTATGTATGTATATATATCAAGATTTCACGATAACCTTCTTAACTTTTTAAAATTTTGACTTTGGTTGATTTGATAATTCTTATTATTTCATACTTTAATTTAAACTAAGGGTTTTTTCAACAAAAAAAAAATGTTGTCATAATCTTCTCATAGTTATAAAAATATATATTATTTTAATTATCATTTGGATAAATTGATTTAGGAGTGCAACAAAAAAATCAAAAAACAAAAAAACAAAAAAACGAAACCAATCCAAACTGATTTAATGATTTGGTTTGGTTGTTTAATGTACGACCCATCCTTCAGACTAACAGGACGCTACGCTATGCATGAATATTTTCGTAAACACTCTAGGGCTTAGAGGTGACGAGACACATTTTATCATAATGTCGTGCCAAAAATAATTTTGGATATTTTATTTAAATCAAATGTAAAGGAAATAAATAATTTAGTCCTTCGCCTAAGAAGAAGATCATAGAAATAAAGGGTGAGTAATAATACTCAATAAGTGACCCACTACCGGGCAGGGAGGTTGTTATCTTGTTATCATGTGCATCCGAGTACCCAGCATAGACATAGGTGGTGATCCCGAGGGAGAAGTCAATAGGGATACAAGGCATGATGAACAGGATAACAATCACCACGATATAGTCATCACTAACATAATCAAGATAGTTTACCGTTCATAGTAATAAGTCAAGTGTATAGTAATAAGTTAATTAACCAGTGGACACAGTAACCATAACCGGTCATAAACTTAGTAGTAAGGGCTCAAATAGCAAACCAAGCAACCTTGCCCAACACGTGGTTTAGTCAAAAACCACAATAAGCCCATCAACAAGGAGGCCACCTTTAAATGCCTAAACAAAACATATGAACATTTAACCCAAAACCTCTACTGCCGTGAGTAGCAAAACTTGATGACAAGAAGCAACCTTACCTTACACCAACCTACCAAAACTGCAACTTGGCGGTAGCAGGGATTTTCTGGTCGATAGCAGGCACGAACTGAGAGAGAGGCTTCTTGAGCGAGAGCGAGACTGGTTGAGCGAGAACAAGATCGACGAGTGGAAATGAGGTCTTTCAAACGAAACGAGCGACACCGACGACACTCAAGCGACACCCAAGCGATATCGACACCCGAGCAATTGGCAGCGAGACTTAGCAACGACTGCCGGACAAAACCCATGTGAGGTCTACTAGCAGAGGCGACTGTGGAAGGGGTAGAAGGAAGGAGAAAGGTTTTTTTTTTTTTCTTCTTTGACTGCACACAACCGAGGAGTCACACAATAAATAGAGACCCTCCTCCCCACTCCTCTAACCACCCAAAATTCAAACCTAAATGATTTCTCCCTCTTTTTTATTAAGTAAAAACTAAATCCCAAAATAATATTTTACTATTATTATTACGATTATATATATACTTTATAAATTTTCATCTATTTCTCACTCCCCAAACAAGTGATTACCCAATTCCCTTAAATTATTTTTTACCCTCACATTCCATGCTTTCTTAATTAAATTCGAGTATTTAATTATGGGGAATTAAATACCAGAAACTTGGGACGTCACATTTAGTATAAAATTAGACATCTTTGTTTGTATTTGTAAAAAACCAAAAAGTATTGGTTCGGATCGATTTTTTTATTGGAAAAACCAATCAAAACTGAACCAAACCATTCATATATATATATATCCCTCCAAAATAAACTCTTCATTAGGCATCTTTTAATATTTTAGTTATGGTGTAGGTATATTTGTTGTTTAAAAAATACCAATTATTATGAAGTGTGTATATTTTTTATTTAGAAAAATGAAAAAAAAAAACAAAAAAACAAAAATGTCAAATTTTAATTTAAGAAATAACACATATAGACTTTGAGGGTGCGTTTGGAATACATTTTCAAGTGTTTAATTTGAAAAATAAGTCATTTTGGAAAAAAATTGGAGTGTTTTGCAACCACTCAATATAGACTTTAAAGTGTATTTTAAATTGTTTTTATCAGGAGAATTTAAATAAAAATTAGTTTTTTGAAAAACACTTTTTGCTCAAGTCAATCTAAACAGGTGTTCAATTTTAATTTAAAATTAGCAAAAATGACATATTCAAAACAACTTTGAAATAAAAATAAAAAATTGGAAAAAAAAAAGAGAAAATGTCAGGACTAATAACCAAACCGATAACAAACTAACCCATTAATGTTGTGCTTTGTTGGATACTAGTTTGGATTCACCCCTTATTTATAAAATCGATTGATTTGATTTGGTTCTTGGTTAGCCCCAAACCGACAACCTAACCAACAACTATCACCCTTAATTTTGACTATCCTTTTAATTTAAACAAAAGTATTATTTTTCTATGCAAACAAAAATCCCAATAACTTATTATTCTTTTGTAAAGTTGCAATAATCTTCTTCTTCATTTTAAACTTTATTTCAAACAAATATCATTTGTTGTCTATAAAGTCATAAACTCTAAAATATTATATCTCCAACTAATTGGTACGTACGATGATTAAAAAGTCAAAAAAAAAAAAACTATAAAAATAAACATAAGAAAGAGTAAATTTCAACCAATCACTCTCTTCTTTGTTAATTTGTCGGCTTTTAAATCGCTTAAACTTTAAGAAAAGACTTTTTTAACCTTGAGAACAATGGTCTTTTTCTCCACCCTCTTCAATATGTGAAGTTGGTGAATTCATATGTATTTACAACCATTTTAAAAAGAGAAAAAAAAATGAAAACACATATGAATAATAAAACATTAAATTACATTGAATCACTCTCTATCTTTATATATTTACAAAATTAAAAAGTGAAAAAAAAAATTGCAACCTCTAAATTACTAGAAACCTTGAGACTGTGAACTAGTCTTCTAGTTGTGGAAGACAATATAATATATACATGCAAAAGTCGTCATGAAAATTACCTTATGCCGATGTAGATAGAAATAAATAGATGGATTTATTTAATAAATAACAAAAATATGAGTCTAATAATATATTTTTCCTATCGGCGATGAGAATGCTGAATTTTTATAAAATTTGAGATGGTGGAATTAATTAATTCTAAACTAAACTTTTCCTTAAAAAAACAAATATCTAAACCAAACCAATCATATTTTTCTCTATTATTTCTCTAATTATTTTTTAGATTTTGGGATGTTTAAAAAAAAATTGTAGGGAATAATTACAAATTTATAGACAAAGATAGACTCAGATAGATATCTATCTGTATCTATTATATGTTTATCTTGGTCTATCGCGATCCATAGAAACTGAAATTTTACTATATTTGTAAATAATTGACTATTTTTTTTATTTATAATAATTTTTTAATAAAAATAATATATTATATATCCCATTGGTATTCTCTCAATAATTCTTTAATAATTATTAATTCATCCTTTTCTTTTAGGACTTCTTTTCCAATAGTTTTTGTATTAAGATTCTTGTTGATAATTTTTTATTTTATCGCTTACCTTAAAAAAGCTCCCTCCGAAATTGCAAGAAGTGTTCTTAAAAGGAAAAGAAAAATGTTTCCTTCCTTTTCCCAATCAATTTTTCTTTTCCAATCGTTAAGGATATTTCATAATCTTTTATATATATACACACAAATATTCTCTAGTTCCAACTCCACAAGACACATAAGACATATGTTACCTTTTCAAAGCTTACTTTTATTTACATGGAACGTTTTCTTTATAGTAGATCCGTTACTCATATATCAACTAAAATCGAAACACCGATTTTAACACCCCAATTACAAGTTCCTCATCAAACTCCACTATCGTCCATCGATTACATAAATCTTGAATTCAAAGTTCAAGTCATTTGCAATCACTTCCTAGTAGAAGAAAACGACGACATATTCTTGGTGAGGCAACATGTAACCCAAATATTTCCTTTTGTGACTTATCAACTCCCTGTCAAAATCTTCAATGGTTGTTATGATATTACCCTAGAACAATTCTTATTGATGAAGCTCAGAAAATATAGTAACATTATAGAGAACTGCATTAAGACTATAACAGACGAGTTAATAAATAGGTGGATTATGATCAAAGATAAAGCTACGAATAATTCAAGTACGTTTGATGGGAATGTTTTTCCTTTTGTAATTATACTAAAATTATGGAATGTTGCGACATTGCATGAGAGACCATGGTTCATGGCCATAGTTGTTGATCCTACAAGCAATAGTAAAATTATGGAGACGTTAAGAAGAGTAAAAATTGAAGAGATTGAAAGGGACCAAACTTGTGTCATTTGCTTGGAAGAGATGGGAAAAGAAGAAGAAATTAATGCAATAATATTGGTATTGCAAATGCCTTGCTTGCATGTGTTTCATGAAGAATGCATAAAAAGGTGGCTCAACAAGAGACAACATTGTCCTATTTGTAGATTTCACATGCCCATAGATTAATACTTTTTTTTCTTTTTTTCTTTTTGTAAAATAAATATTTTTTAATTTTATATTTGACATCTAACCATTTTCTATAGATAATGTTCATTAGATAGTGTCTTTATTTACTTTGTCGAATAATGTTCATAATTTGAGAATATATATATTTTAAAATTTTTATGATTTATATTTTCCTTCTTTTTAATCTTTTCAATTACTAAATTGTGAGTTTATTAATTTTTGGATGATTTTTTATTTATTTATTTTAAAACATGATATATCTATTATTATTATTATTATGTTTTTGCCTTTCATTCTCTCAATCTGACTTACATAAGTTTGTGGTTTAGGTAAGCCTATCATGATTTTAGACTAAAATTAAAAATTAGTTTGATTTATTATTATTATTTGGCCAATTTCAGCAATATTTGAATTTCAGAGTTAAACATTTGAAATTAAAAAGAAAAAATGTTTGAATCTCAGTTTTAATAAGATTAGATGAATTTTTACCAGAATTCCCGAATTTCGAACGTCAAAAATCATTAATTTCAATCAATTTTCAGCCAAAATTCATGCATATTGGACAAATTTCGGTCGAAATCCTTTAATTCCAACTACGTTTCGGCCGGAATTCCGGCTAGTTTGTGATTTTCTGAAAATCTATACGATTTTCAATATCACATTACTTTTTCTTCCTTTTAAATTTACTATTTTTTAGTTTTTAAGGATTAAATCTAAATAACCCCATTATCTTATGTAGTTCTTTTATTAGATTTTGAAAATTTTTAATTTAGACTAAAAAAATTATTTGAATTGCAACCATTGAAAACGGAGATGAAAAGGTATCAATTTTACGATTCCTCCATACAAATAAGCAAAGGAAGTTAATAACTATTTATTTGTTGTATTTAATGAGTGGGAGCATAAATGTAATTTCAAATGGTTTTTAGTTTTTAGTCTTGGAAAATTATCCACTACATCTCTAAATTTCTTGTTTTGAAAATTACATTTGAAAAACCAAGCCAAATTTTGAAAAAGAAAATTAGTTTTTGAAAATTTTTTTGAGATAGCTGAACCTGAAAAGGGTTGAAAAGCATTACAAAACCAAATTCGAAATAAATTAGGATTTTGAAATGCCAATGTATTTTTTTCTATCATATTAATTCTCGGGTTAAGCATGCTTTAGAGATAGAATCTTATTTTCGTTGTCGACTTTGAACACCACACCCACGAACCTTTCCTATTCTCTGAGGGATAAGATAATTATTGTGGATCCTCGATCTTGATCTGCGGGAAAAAAGAGAGAGCACCAAAGAATTTTTAATGAGAGAATCACTTTTTTTTCTATGTTTCTTTTGCAGACTTATGAGCATGAGACGTGGAAAAACCGCTTAAAGTGTAACTCGCATGTATGTGAGTTGCCTTTTTAATTAATTAAATTATTTAATTTAACAAATAGATAAATAATAAATAATAAATAATAAATAATTAAATCTAATTTAATTAATTATTTCATTTAAATCATATTTAAATTAACATCTCCCATTTAACCTATAGTTTCAATTCATTAAATTAAATTAAATTAAAATTAATTAAGAAAATTAATTCTTTAATTAATATTTAATTTAACCTGCATTTGAATCATATTTAATGGTTATTCTCTCGTAACTTATAATTTTAATGTGCATCTAATACACATAATTTTAACCTATCGCTTTAATATGATTCTAATTTTAATATTTGAACTCCTTCAAATATTTAATTCTCTAAAAAATTAATTTTGTGTCATATCCAAAATTAAGTTTATATTATAAACTTCAAATCAAGCTTTATATTATAATGTATTATCATACATTATATTATTTCCCTAAGTAAATTTGAACATTTCAAATTTCATTCGAGACATAATACCTTATCACCCTTTAGAAGCTAGAAAGGAGACCTAATGGACCTACATATTAGAAACTCCAACGATATAAGATTAATCCGTTAAACTCATTAACCACATTAATCAATATTCGTTAACTGTGGGTACACTCCACTAAAGACCCACAACTGCACTCTTCTCACTGCAGATATATTTATGCGTCCATGGATATAGACCAATAACAGCAAATTAGTCATTCACAAGTGTTCATAACACCAACTGGATCAAATTACCTTTTACCCTGGGTTATTTCTAAATCCTTACGTACCAGTACTCCTCTAATGAACAACCTGTTTATGGTTCAACCATTAAACAGAAACCCCTCTCAGGTCAGTGAGAGGGTAAGACCCTTTGTTCAAGTCCCGGAGACACCACTTAAAGGAACACTTATCTACTAACCCTAGAGATGGGAGTGAGTGAATACCATCTTATATAATTATGTCCTCAGCTCTCCACTCGGTCTCTGTCCCCAAGATGGTAGGCATATTGAGTTGGCAAACGATCACTCTCACCTATACAAATCAAAGGACAATTCTTCGTGGACATGAGTTCATAATATATTCAAGATTAAGACTAAGTTGTCTAACTCATCCTATTGAAATAGAAACCTAACTACTCAACGAATTTACATCTAGTGATTACTATTTCGTGATCCTGTCTTATGCAAGCTCATTGCATAGGATACCCCACTCGCATGTCATCTACACGAACGCGTTAGATTATTGCATTTGTATCAAATACAAAGTGGGTCGTATCCATAGTGTCGTCAGGATAAGATACTCAGTCTTATCCCTATACGATAGACTCTTTATACTATATCTTGAACATTGATCTCCGTATGTTCCCACATACAACTCATAAAATGGATGTTAGTTTATTGGATTTAGGGTTATTAAAACAAAACAAAATTGGATTTAGGGTTATTAAAACAAAACAAACAAAAACAATCAATAACTCTTTATTAATGATAGTCAAATAATTATATTTACAATATATGAGTTTTATGACATAAAACCCAACAAAACCATGATCCTCAGCTTGGGAATGAAGCTAATGAGGTGCTCGCCCTCGGTTGAGCCTAACAAGATGGCTTATGAGGCATACCATTCAGCCGAGCTTAGCAAATGGGTAATGAGGCATGCCATTCAGTTGAGCCTAGCAAATGTTGAATGAGGCATACCATTCAGTAGAGCATAGCAAATGGTTATCCTAACGCAACTTTGAATCTCTACGAAGGACCTATAAATACACAACTTAAAAAAAAGTAAGTCAATTCACTTTTAAATCTTGAAGTTTCCACTCTTTTTAAAGGATACTTGGCCCAAGCCAAATACCAAACGGGCACGATCCAACCTAGTAAGTTAAAATATTATAATACCAGTTCAACTCCAAAATCCTAGGATGAAGTTATGTAAGTTCAAGAAGCGACCTTTTATGAACAAGTTACGTGACAATTGAATAGAGCAAAAACTACAACTTGTGCAGTAAAATAATGGATGAAGTAAACCATAACTTCATAACTTCTCGCGGAATGAACTACAAAATTGGTTTAGTCTTAATAAGCTTGATCAAATAATATTCTAAGCCAGCTCATGATTTTAAGGCCAGGCCTATTGTATCAAGAAAGCAATAATATTGTCCTATTTGTTGGAAGAAACTGGAAAAGAGGAAGAAATTAATGCAATAATATTGCTAGCAAATGTCTTGCTTGTATTTGTTTTATGAATAATGCATCAACCGCTGGCTCAACAAGAGACAATTTCATTGATTTCACATGGCCATAAATTAATTAATTTTTTTTTCGTAAAAATAATTTTTTTCCATTTTATATTTACATCTAACCAATTTCTATAAATAATGTTCATTAAAAAAAATGTCAACTACCGTTATTTACCTTGTCAAATAATATTCATTATTTGAGATTTTTTTAAAAAAATATTTTATGATTGAATTAAACAACATGAATCAGTTTACTTTATCAGTTTATATTTTTCTTCTTTTTAATCTTTTGATTACTAAATTGTGAGTTTTATTAATTTTTTGATGGTTTTTTTAATGAGATGAATGGTTTATATTCTAAAACATAATATATCTATTATTGTTATGTTATTTCCTTTCATTCTCTCAATCTATTTAAATGAAAACCATTAATTTGTTGTTGAATCTAACTTATATAAGTTTGTGATTTAGTTAAGTTTATCATGATTTTTTGCTGAATTTGAAAATTAATTTGGTTTATTATTATTATTATGATTTAGCCAAATTAAAAAAAAAAAAATACTTGAATCCCAATTTTAATAAGATTAGATGAACTATCAATTTTAAGCCAAAATTGATGTATATTGGACAAAAGTTTTTAATTTAGATTTTATAAATTCGTTATTTAAGTAGTTCTTTTAATAGATTTTGAAAAGTTTTAATTTAGACTTAAAGAACATATTTGAATGAAAAAAAAAATCAATTTTACAATTCCTTAAAAAAAAATAGAAATGCATGTGAATCACTCAAAATAGATTTTAAAACGGTGTATTTTAAACAATTTTAATTATAAAAAAATGTTAAATAAAAATGACTTAAATTTTTTTTTTCTCTAGTCAATCCAAACGAGCATGTAATTTCGAATCTAATTTTTTCCATGCTAAATGAGTGAAAAAATTAGTGTCGAAAGAGGCATTTTTTCAAAAACATAAATTAAACATAATAATAAAGCCTTATTTATTAACAATTTAGGCCTCCTTTCGTAACTAATTTACTTTTTGTTTTTGGTTTTCTAAACCATTGGTCAAATCTATACAACAAATGATCTTTAAAAATTAAGTCAAAATTTGAAAACTAATAAAAATAGCTTTTTAGGAACTTATTTTAGATAGCTATAACAATGATCACCAACTTGGGATTTTCGTTAGTACAACAATTGGGGGTTAGAGATTTGATGCCAATCACCATCTTGGGAATTGAGCCAATGATAGGGATGATTTTGAACCGTAGAACATGCATAATCGACATAAAGCAGGAACGAAAACGACATGACTAATAAACTAACAAGATTTAGACCAAAATCAGAGCCCAAACTACTAAAACAGGACTAGGAGAGGGAGTTGGTGTCGGCCTTGGCCAAAGCTAACGTGCTCAACCTCGGCCAAACCTAACAAAACGCTTAATGGGGCATGCTCGATTAATAATATGGTGTTAGGACCAAAATGGGCATAAGAGAAGACGCTAGGTCTTGGCTCAACTTAGCAAAATGGCTAATGGGGCATGCCCTTCGACTAACCCTAGCAAATGGTATCATAATGTAGCTTTGAAAAGCCCTATGGAGGATAACCTAAGTCAATTATTCCTATAAATACATCATTATAGCTCCAAAGAAAACAAGTCAATTCACTCTTGAATCTTGAAATTTCCACCATCTTTTAAAGGATACTTGGCTCAAGCCAAATACAAGCCCCAATCTATGGTCAAAGGATATGATCCAAGTGCAACTCCAAAACCCTATGAAGAAGAGCCTTGGTTAACTCAACCCAACCCATGTACATCCTTAGTCATTATTAGCACATTCAATTGTTATTAGGTCTACGCTTCATACCCATAAAGTTATATAAAAAAAGTTATATTAATAATATGAAAAAAAATGCTTATAAAAGTAAATTATAAGAAATTAAAAAAAAAAACCAATAAGAATGATTAATCTCAACCCAACGAGTTCTCGATCTTATCTCTAAATAAGTTTCTTCAACTAGATGTCCACCGGACTGGGTGGGACTGCATCCCGCTTCCCATTTCATTCTCTATCCCACAAGATTCCGGAAATTTGTGAGGATCAAGTTCCCACGAAAAAAATTTTCCTCATTTTTTTGTTTTGTATTTTTTAAAAATAAATTAACTTAAAATCATTATTATGGCCAAAATTGAATTGAATAGTTAAACTTCTTACGAATTTTAATAGAAATTACTAAATTTTTTTTCCTATTTCCTCTTTGTTCCCCTCCTAAATGAGAGATCCCTGCCCAGATCGGTCTCCATGGGTTCATCTTGAAGGAAAAATGAACACCTCTGTCCTCAACCGCTCAAAGGTGACATGAACCATTGTCACTCAAGGCTTTATTTTATTTTATTTTATTTTATTTTTATTTTTAGTATTTTATTATTTTTATTTTTTATATTTCCCTTTTTTTCCATCCCAGCTTTCTTGTTTACTCTAAAACCCTACTACACGTCCAGGCATCCCCTCCCTCCCATTACCACCCAACTGAACCCCGACACGCCGTTCCTGCCCCGACGTTGTCTCACCGGCTGCCCGCGCACTCAGCTGCCGGAATCCCTCAGCCTTCCCTCTCGCCCTCGCCGATTTTCTGCTATCTCCAACGCTGGCATCTCTCTGCTCTTCTCATAATTGTCGGTTCTTTAACCTATCTTCCCTCATTATACTTTTAGAAATTTTGTTTTCTGTTACCAAAATGATCTTAGGGCACATGAAATAAATTCTTGCAGTGAAAGATCTACCGCTCACCTGACTCTTGCCGCCGACAGAGCTAGTTCGTTCGTCATGGCGGACGTGATGCTGATGAAGGAGATTGAGGATACGGCTGGTCGGCTTGGGATAGATCTCTCCCAAGTTGATTTTGACGCCATTCGTCTACCTCCTGGCGACGATTTCGGAATTATCAGGTTCATACCTTATACTTTGAGAAAATTGATTTTGTATCTTAATTTGCATTTCTGAGTTTCCCTGGGGCTTTGAAACGTTTTTCTTTGATTATAATTTGATGGGTTCATCACTATCAATTATGTATAGTGATGATGAAGAAGTTCTACAAGAGGAGAGTCTAGAGTTTGATTCTGGGTTCGGAAACATTATAGTTGTTGACAATCTTCCGGTTGTTCCTCCGGAGAAGTTTGAGAAGCTCGAAGGTGTTGTACGTAAAATTTTTGGGCAGATTGGAGTAATTAAGGATGATGGTTTGTGGATGCCTGTTGACCCTACTACACAGAAAACTTTAGGTTACTGCTTTATCGAGTATGGCACTCCACAGGTACTTTCTCTGCTAATTTTGATTTGAAACTTCATATATCGATCACATGTAAATATGTGTTAAATAACACTTGTTTAAGATTAGATGAAAGTCTCCCATCTTTGCCACTTTTGGTTCTTGCTCGCATTTGATGAAGTCCAATAGAGAGATAGATAGTTGCAACATCAGCTTACTTCTTTCTAGCATGTCCTGAACTCTAGTTCCTTTGGATGATGCTGGCAGTTACTTTCAACCTCTTCACAATGCATCCATTGTAATGGTGCACTACACCTCCCTTATACCATCTCCCTATTTCTTATTTAGAGGTGGAATGCTTGAATACTCTAGATGGATCTTTATGCTTGCGCCCATTTGGCCTAACTTGTTATGTCTATTTTCCTAATGTCTCAATTGTCTTTAGTTACCAGTATTATTTTGTCATTGCATTAGTGGTAATATACCTTGTTAAAATGGTCTTGAAAATATTTCTCCTTGTAGCATTCAGAAATTGTACATTAAATGACAGTGTGATATTTTGGATTACCACTAGACATGCATTTCATCCAGGAATGTGCTTACCTTCGTGAATTCTCTTCCTTAATGTTCTGTTCCTAGCAATTACCTGTAGTGTATATTTTCTGCACAACGATTTGTTACTATAGTTCTTTTTACACACGGCTGTGATTTCTTTTGATATAACCTTAATTCTCTTGTGTGTAATACTGTAGTTCTGATCCATGAATGGGGTATCTCATTTAATTTCAGTCATATTGTAGGAGGCTGAGCTTGCTAAAGAGAAAACTGATGGGTACAAGCTGGATAGAGCACATATTTTCACTGTCAACATGTTTGAGGACGTCGACAGATTCATGAAAGTCCCAGATGAGTGGGCCCCTCCTGAAATTAGCCCATATACTCCTGGGGTAACCATCTGCAATGTTTCTTGATTTTGCATCTTCTCTCCTTTCTGTGATATGTTTTCCTGAGGACAGATGGGGGGTTTATGGGATCAATGTGAAAGTTATTTTGGGGTCTTTGGTTAACCAAACACTAGAATTTATATGGAGGAAGAGTACCATAGGACATTATAGATCAAATTGTGCTTCATGGAAGCATGATACTATTTGCTTTTTGAACATTTCAGGAAAATCTTCAAAAGTGGCTTACTGATGAAAAAGCACGGGATCAGTTTGTTATTCGTTCTGGTTCTGACACTGAGGTCTTCTGGAACGATGCTAGGCATTTGAAGCCTGAGCCTGTCTACAAGCGCACAGTGAGTATCCTATAGCCGGTCTTTAGTGTTATGTTTATATAACTAAAGTTACTACCCTCTCCTGGTTAGATTGTTTGGTTGATGTTGGTATATCTATATAGTATTAATAACACTTAGGCAACTTTGCTCTTGGGCTCCTTTACCCTAGCTTAATCAATTATTTTTTTGTTACAGTTCTGGACTGAGAGTTTTGTGCAGTGGTCCTCACTGGGGACTTACCTAGCGACAATTCACCGACAGGGTGCTGCAGTTTGGGGTGGAGCAGGTACCTTTAACCGTCTGATGCGCTTTGCCCATCAACAGGTTTGTTATTGTTTCTTTCTCTCCAGACCTTCTGACAGTGCTTTCCAATGCCCCAAAGGCTTTAAGCTTTTAATATATTAAATGTAGGTTAAGTTAATTGATTTTTCTCCTGGTGAGAAATATCTGGTGACTTACAGCAGTCATGAGCCCAGCAATCCCCGTGATGCAAATGTGAGCACTTTTTTAATTCCTATTTGTAGTTTCTATCTTGATTGAAGGGTGTTTTCAACTTTACATCATTGCTGGTTATATGTTCTTTCAGAGGATTGTGATCAATATTTTTGATGTAAGAACTGGAAAAGTAATGAGAGATTTCAAGGGAAGTCCTGATGATTTTGCTATTGGAGGAACAGGTGGTGTTGCCGGTGTATCTTGGCCTGTTTTTAGGTATTTATGTTTTCTATGGACATGTCTCTCTCTCAGTTCCTTTCCGGCTTGTCAAGTTGGTCTGAATATTCTGTTCTTGCTGATAAAGATAAATGTTATTATTGTTTTTTGCAGGTGGGGTGGTGGGAAAGATGATAAATACTTTGCCAGAATTGGGAAGAATGTGATTTCAGTTTATGAAACAGAGACTTTCTCCCTTATTGACAAAAAATCTTTGAAGGTTGAAAATGTTATGGATTTCTGCTGGTCCCCTACAGATCCCATTCTTGCTCTGTTTGTTCCTGAGCTAGGTGGTGGAAACCAACCGGCTAGGGTGAGTACTCTGCTACATGTGTCACTATTCTTTTGATCATTGAATTTTAATTTTTTCAATGGGCTTTTGTTTCGTAGGTGAGTCTTGTTCAAATCCCCAGCAAGGAGGAGTTGAGACAGAAAAATCTTTTCAGTGTTAGTGATTGCAAAATGTACTGGCAAAGCAATGGGGATTATCTTGCTGTCAAGGTTGATAGATATACAAAGACGAAGAAAAGCACATACACAGGGTTTGAGCTCTTCCGCATAAAAGAGCGGGATATTCCCATTGAAGTGTTGGAGCTTGAGAACAAGAACGACAAGATAATTGCCTTTTCCTGGGAGCCAAAGGGGCATAGGTTTGCAGTTATTCATGGTGACAACCCAAGGCCAGATATTAGCTTTTACTCTATGCGAAGCACACACAACAGTGGCCGAGTGTCAAAGCTTACAACTCTCAAAAGCAAGCAAGCCAATGCTCTTTTCTGGTCGCCTGCTGGACGCTTTATTATTCTTGCTGGTCTGAAAGGTTTCAACGGACAGTTGGAATTCTACAATGTTGATGAGCTGGAGACGATGGCAACTGCGGAGCATTTCATGGCTACTGATATTGAGTGGGATCCTACTGGAAGGTAATTTAAAGGGCATCCATATTTGCACATTGTTCTTAAATTGGATCAGAATGTTTTGCCTTGTGGTTACGGCAGCTTAGATGTTCTTGTTGTTTACGTCTGGGAACAACAGGTATGTTGCTACTGCTGTAACTTCAGTTCACGAGATGGAGAATGGTTTCAACATATGGTCCTTTAATGGAAAACTCCTCTATCGAATCTTGAAGGACCATTTCTTTCAGGTAACTTATCCATTATACTCTGCAAATCACACCTTTATAATTTTAAGGATAAATTGCAAATTTAATCCCTATAGTTTGGAATTCTAGCTTTTTCCAAACTAGGGACTAAATTCTAATTAACTTTTTCCAAGCTATAGGAATTAAATTTTAATTTTCCTCAAATCATAGGGACCAAATTCTAACTTTTAAAACTACTTGGACCAAATTCTAACTTTTAAAACTACTTAGACCAAATTCGTGATTTAACCTAATTTCCGTTATCATTCGTGAATTGTGTGCTGGCAAAAGACTGTTTTCATTTCTTGATCAAAACAAACTCTTTGCATTCTCGTTGAATTTCTTGATTTGTAAATGGCTGGTGACAGTTTGCATGGCGGCCGAGGCCACCATCCTTCTTGAGTCCCGAGCAAGAGGAAGAGATAGCAAAGAATTTGAAGAAGTACAGTAAGAAGTACGAGGCTGAAGATCAGGATGTATCTATGCTACTGAGCGAGCAAGATCGCGAGAAACGGAGAATGTTGAAGGATGAGTGGGACAAGTGGGTGAATGAATGGAAGAGATTGCACGAAGAAGAGAAGTTGTTGCGGCAGAAGCTGCGGGATGGCGAAGCCAGCGATGAAGAAGAGGAATACGAAGCCAAAGAGGTCGAAGTCGAAGAGATTCTGGATGTGTCGGAGGAAGTTTTGTCCTTTGATTTTGGGCAGGAATGAGGTTGTTAACATTATTTCATTGCATGATAATGATATATTAGGTAAGTCTCTCTGACAGTGCCTTTTCCTCCTGAGTAGACCTTCCCAATTTTCTCCCTTAAAATGATTAATTTTTGCTTTTGTAAGCCTTTATTTGTTTGGCATCACTATATTATCTCAAGATCAGTTATACAATGTATTTTTGTTTACCTTTAAACTAAGTCCTTCAAAGTTCAAATCCTCAACTCTCTTTGATTGGGAATGGTATGTGATGTTGAGTGATCTGGAAATAGGTATCTCTGACTGCCCCCATTGGGCAAAATATCCATTTGTAATTCTCAACTTGAAGGATTGTATCAATTAATTATCTTTAATTTTTCCTATTTGTTCTTACAATCCAAACCCCCTATTTATTGTCATTGTGAATTTGACTTTGAGAAATTGATTATGATGGTTCCCTTGAGATTTAACTTGATACCACTCATTCTACAAGTTAGAGAAGTGAGATCAATTTTATTTTTGTAGTTCTTGACCACCTGACCAAATTTCGTGTCATGGTCACAATAACATTAGTAGTCTCTTATGGTCAAATTGTTAAGAAAAAGTAGTCTCTTATGGTCAAATTGTTAAAAAAAAGATCACTTGTTTCTTAGTTTATCTTTCTTCTTGTGCATATTCTCGAGATTTAAATTTGTAGTTGATTTCAAAATTCGAGGTAATAGTAGACTAAGGAAGGATGCTAAAGAGCAAGATCAAAGTTGAACGAGGCAATGCATTTTGAGTTGATTAACGTGACCAATCTACAATCTTTTTTGGACCTGAGTAAACGATCGTTGAAGAATTGATTTTGAGGCAACTAGCAACACCAAACTTGAGTAAAAAATTTCAAAGTAACATTTGTATATAATATTGGACAAGAATTATACTTCTTTTAAAGAATTGCACAAATGGAGAATCGCAACACTATTAGAAAATTCCTTTTAATCACTTTCACACTTTAAGAGGGATAGAAAAAAGTGAATCATTGATAAGGCAAATCAACTTGGTGGGAATAACCGTCTTCAATAACTTGTTGATCCCAATCCTTAGATTTCCCAAGCAATCCTATAAATTTCCTCTGTAACACTCAGACCTTTGCTACATAGACAGAGAGTACACAATAGGGTTGGCAAAAAACCCACAACGCCCCGACCCAATCGGAATCCTTAGTTTGACCAGGGATCGGGGTCCAAGAGGGGACCCTTTTAAGATCCCCATCCGAGGATAGGGCGGGGATGGTACCCCCAACTCTGAATTCCCCGACTCCAATTTATATATGTGTTTATATATGTGTGTGTGTGCAAGATGTTGACTGACTATCACTCTCTCACATCATTTTCTCACTCACAATTACTCTATATCTCTTGGTCTCTCTCACTATTGCTCTCCTGCAGAGATTAAAGGAGGGAAACGAGGAATGGGTCCCTGTGGGGACTCGTTTCCCTGACGCAGAATCCCCACTCTTGTCGATCTAACCATATCAAGAAATCCTTTAAAAGATGTTTGCAAACAAGATTTGGCAAACGAATACAAGTCGAAGGAATTTTCCATTCACCAGAAAAACAAGTAACCTCATGAAGCAAAGAGTCTTGGAATGACAGAATCATAGAGAACCCCGCACAATTTAGTAGAAATAACAAAGCATTAGCATTTTTGGGGAGAGATCTACTTAACCAAAAAACAAAACAATTAATAAGAGCAAAATCTCACCCTTCATCCTTGACTACACTACACTAAGTCTTAAGCAGTAACTGCGGCTTGGCTTGCCAGCCTCTTCCTAGCTTCTTCGATGATGGATAACTTAATACCCTTGCCCTTGGGTAGGGACACCCATGGCTTAGTCCCCTTGCCAATTGTGAACACGTTGCCCAGCCGAGTAGCGAATTCGTGTCCGGTTGCATCCTGAATATGGATTGTTTCAAAGCTTCCCTTATGCTTCTCCCTGTTCTTTATCACTCCAACTCTGCCCCTGTTTCTTCCACCAGTCACCATCACAACATTTCCTACATCAAACTTGATGAAATCTGCAATCTTGTTGGAGTCAAGGTCCAGCTTGATGGTATCATTTGCTTTGATCAGAGGGTCGGGGTAACGGATTGTGCGCCCATCGTATGTGTTCAGATAAGGGATGCCCTTTTGCCCAAACTGCACTGAGCGAACTTTGCACAGCTTATACTGCAAATATGAAAGTCAATCATGAGTCTTCTAGTTATAACATGGACAACAAATAGCATCGACTTCAGCCAGATACTCCAGAGGGTTAAAGGATATTGATTTATTTCCAACTGGACAAATTCTAAACCTATCCAGCCTTCCCCTATGAGTTATGAATTATTGATGCCAAAAACTCTTTGAAATTGCATCTATTTTCCTTTGAATCTATACACTTTATACAGCCAGACCGTAGTAAATAGTAGGTCAAAGTTCAATATCAAAAGAAAAGTAGCTAACCTTAGCCTCCTCATCCCTAACTGAGTGTAGACGGAAACGACCTTTTGTGTCATAAAGAAGCCGAAAATTCTCGTTTGTCTTGGGAATTGACACAACATCTAAAAAGGAAGGAGAGACAAAAATTAGTGATGTGCTTAATAAAATGTATATAAAAAAGTAATGAACAAAACAAAAAGAAATCAACAAAGAGACAAAGCAGTTCCAAGCAGGCAATGATTATGAGCTGACAATCAAATCATTGGAACATATTATCAATAATATTATTTGGTTTGGAGACAGTAATTTGGCAGGTAAAGCTATAGTTGCATTCCCTAATATTTTCCCCATTCCCATTTACAGACAACAGTTTCAGCTTGAAAAGAATGGATTGAACAATGGCCTCTTCCACTGAGAAGAATGGGAAGAAAATGTTAAACCAAATGATGGTAGAGAACTAACACTCAAGCCATCAAAAATAAATAATACAACTTACAATAAGGGCCCCACCAGCCATTGGTAAGCCTAATAGGAGGATATGGGGAGAACTCAAACCAAAGGAAGACAAGTTCAATATGGATGGATGAGTTAACACTCCATTACTTACCTAATTCAGTTCATAAAATCAACAGCAAAATAATTATTTTTAAAAAAAAAAAAAAAAACTATTCTAATAACTCCCCTATAGTGCCACTTATGTAAAAGGATCAGAACATGTAATATTGGAAATAGTTACAAAGTTTAAGATAACCATACCCATGAAACCAGCAGGGAAAGTCTTGTCTGTCCTGACCTTCCCATCCACCAAAACATGCCTTTGCATTAAAATGGCAATTACCTCACGATACGTGAGAGCATATTTCAGTCGGTTCCTCAATATAAGGATCAATGGGAGGCATTCCCTTGACTTATGAGGTCCAGATGAAGGTTTGGGGGCCTACAAACAGATTTGAACTATATGTCAGAAACAAGTGTGATGCATAAACTCTAGAGAAAACGCAAAATAAATGAAAGTACAAATTTGACTCACAAATGCACCACCAAGTTTGTCAAGCATCCAATGCTTTGGAGCATTGAGCCTCTTCAAATGTTTCTTCAGTCCTCTCGCCTGCCATAGCCATAGGCATTAATTTCAATGAAAAAATTATCTAAATGTGCTCAAGCAAACGCCAAAACTGTAATGCAGTGCATATTTTTTGTGATTGCGGGACGCCAATACTCATCTTGCTTTTAGAATACAGTCCCATACAAGGACACATACATCAGGACACCAATATTCATTGTTCTCCTAGAAACAAATTCCTAGCCATATTATCATCGCAACCTCATACCAACTAGTGTTTTCTATCAATTAATAAGTCCATAAGCACAACAATCTTAAATAGCCAACTTAAATTAAATGATGAGTGCCAGCAGAACACAACTCAGCCACACACACCCAGGGCACATAAAGCAGGATAGGTAACTTGTGTAAGTCGTGAATACACATTTGTACCCCCAACAGAAAGAATGAGAAAGAGAACAATGCAAGTTACGAAACTCAGTTTTGATATCTTCAATATGTTCTCAAAGTGAAAGTTGAAGTCTAAATAATTCTATGTTCTAAAACCCCAGAGAGAAAAGAAAGAAAAGCCAATACCTCTTCGATTTCAAAGTAAAAAAAAAAAAGTAAACAGCTTAGCATAGGAACGTAAAACTAGTGAAACCCCAGTTGAGTAGAAGAGTCAATGTGGCACAAACAGGAATTAGCTAAGTCCATCGGTAATAATAAATAATAATAAAGGGTGGGTTATTGAACAAAACCATTGGTGAAAAATTTCACATTGTTATGCCCAACAAATTGTTTCAGAAAAATAACAAAATGAAGGCGTAATCACATCACAAAGTGATCCCTCTGCAAACGGAGTGACCCAAAACAGATAGAATAGAAAGAAAAATAGAATAGACAAATGAATTATAAAGGAAGAAAGAGTTAGAAAAGAGATTACAGACCATATTTTCTGGAGGGAGCTAAAATGGATTCGGCGCCGGCGTTCTGTGGGAGAGAGCTAGGGTTTCGCTGTGCGTGTAAGAACGAAAGATAAACGGCTTGGAGAGAGAGGGAGAGGAGGCGAGTGAGGAAATTTTATTTCTTAAAAATAAAAAAAAAATAATAATAATAAATAAATAAATAAATAAATAAAAAAACTTTTTATTCCCTCCTTAAAATGTCAATGTTTCCTTAAAAAGGAAATGTAAATATATATTTTTGTCTACGTTTCATCTTGTTTAACTTTCAAATTTTGTTTTAATTTGGATTAATACATCATTCTTCAACATAAAGTTTTTTGTGAGAGTCTCCATGCTAGGGTTTTGCACTGCTCCTTGTGGTGCTAGAGTAGGTCATTGGAGGTGGTCGTTACCGTTGGCGATGGTAGTCGCTAGACTTGGTGATCTGAGGTAGCGAACTATTGGATGTATTTTGATAATTTTATGTATTATAAAAATTAGGAAGAAATTAACCATTGAACACTAAAAAATATCTTTTTATAGACTATCTAAAAGGGACTTAATCGATTTTTTTTTTTTAATTTCATCTTTTTCCCTTGTTGGTGGATGATTATTAGGATATATTAGGTAATTTTAACGACCCTTAATTTTTTTTAGCAATTAATATAATGCATTGAAAATAAAATCAAATCAAAAATTGAAATCTAAATTGAGCATCTCTAATCTCCAACTAAATTGTGATTTATTGTACGTGAAAATTTTAAAATATAATTTGGTTCAAAATAAAATCAAATTAGAATTTGAAGTTTCCATTTTCCATCAGGTATCTTTGCTTCGGGTTAACTAAATTGTGATTTATTGTACGTGAAAATTTTTAAATATAATTTGGTTCAAAATAAAATCAAATTAGAATTTGAAGTTTCCATTTTCCTTAAGGTATCTTCGCTCCGGTTTTTTTTTTCTTTTAATTTTATTAACTCGTTCTCCCAAAATTTTTTTACTTTTCAATTATTTTTGTAGAAAACTTATTGGAGCATTATTATTATTTTTTTAAAATTTCGATAACATCATTCCAATTTTTTTTTTTTTCAAACTTTATTACAGCTTTAGAAATGGGCCTCACTCCATTTTTCTTTATATTCCTACATTTTTTAGGTCTAGAGATAGCGCATCTTTTTTTTTT